>CP092866.1:125420412-125491479 GCA_030710605.1 Cordylochernes scorpioides
GTCGTTATTTGATGGAATACTCTTTATTGGAAAGTCTCGCTTGGCATCAAGATGATGAACTGATTCAAGAACGGGATTCAAGGTTTGTGAGATTCCTCTGTATTCAAAACCTTTAATAAAAACACAAAACTTATGTCAAACCGATATAGCCCTTCAAATATAATGTGGTCAATTCTCATGTTGAGCATTGCAGAAGAAATATTTAGCTCAGTCAAGCGACCGAGCTAGGGACGATATAGGCATAATTGCCCTTGCATCAATTCTAATTGAACTTTATATCAGTGGGAAGAGAAAACCCATCGATCCTGCTCTGCAAATTCACATGAGGGTGTGTTAAATGGCTACCTCTGTTGAGCATTGAAATTCACCGCGGGCATAGTTCTTTCTCACCTTTTAAACAAGGTGATTAAAAATATGATCAAATTAATTCAAAACAAGTTTTTTCCCCGCCTTCAAACGGCAAAATGCTAACAAAAATATAAAATTTCAAATAGTTTTCAACAAAATGAGTCGAAAATGAGCGTATAGACTGAATCTAGTCACAGATGGCTCACAGGGTCCAGGAATTCATGGAACAGACTCTACTGTGAGAAGAAGGGAATACAGATCTTTGATTGTCTTGCATGAAGGCCAATATCCTGCAGTCAATGATAGACAGTTTGCCTTGAAACTGTCGTTCCAGATTCTCATCAGACCTCATTGGAGAGCTGAGAATCTTGCATCCGCTCGATGACTCTCCATCGTAAAAGATTGGTAAATATTTATTTGAAGCCATTATGTTCGATTTCTTTCAAAATAGGCAACATTTTAAAACAACAGCAGTTATGATGTGCTTGCCGCGCTATATGTTCTAAATAATAATTAAAATTTGAGCTGATTTCAAATTTAATATGAATTGTTACATTATTTTAACAGGTTAACATATATCGTGTGCGTATATTTACGCCATATATATGGCATATCCTCACCGCTTACATAGGTATTTTTATATGACAGAGCGCCATCTACGAGGTGTGTTCAAAAGGTATCGCGACTTTTGAATTTTCGCGGGTTACGTATATTCGAATTTCGATCTTTTTGTGGCTTTATGTTGGTACTCATGTCTCTCACTTATGCCGACAAGCTCGGCCATTTTGAATGTTCACTTAATTGTTGACAGCTGCTTTGCTTGCAGGTGTTTTGGATCGTCTTCGATTTTTACCTATTAAAAAAATGGATCAAAGAACCTGTATCAAATTTTGTGTGAAAAACGAAATTGAGTGCGCGGATGCATTCCGAATGTTGACTGTGGCATACGGAGAAGCTACCTTGGACCGAAGCAACGTTTTTCGGTGGTACAAAATGTTCTCAGAAGGCCGAGAGGATGTGAACGACGAAGGGCGTGCCGGACGCTCCAGCACTTCAACAACAGACGAAAAAATTAATGAAATGGAGAAAATGATATTGGCCAATCGTCGAATCACCGTTAGAGAAGTTGCTGAGGACCTAAACATATCGATTGGCTCGTGCCATTCGATTTTTATCAATGATTTGGGCATGAGACGGGTCGCCGCGAAATTCGTACCAAAATTGCTCAATTGCGACCAAAATCAGCATCGCATGAACATTGCTAATGAGATGTTGGACTCTGTCCGCGACGACCCAAATTTGCTCCAGAGGGTCATAACTGGTGACGAAGCGTGGGTTTATGGTTATGACGTGGAAACCAAAGCTCACTCATCTCAATGGAAGCTACCGCACGAACCAAGACCGAAAAAAGCGCGCCAAGTTCGGTCGAATGTGAAAGTTTTGCTGACAGTTTTCTTCGATTGCAGGGGCGTGGTGCATCCTGAGTTCTTGCCACAGGGTAGAACGGTCATTAAGGAATATTACCTGCAGGTTATGCGCAATTTGCGCGAAGCAATCCGCCAGAAACGCCCGGATTTGTGGAAGAACAAAAATTGGCTTTTGCACCACGATAACGCCCCTGCTCACACATCGTTGCTTGTGCGCGACTTTTTGGCCAAAAACAACACACTAATGATGCCGCGCGCAGCCACCGTATTCCCCAGATCTGGCCCTCCGTGACTTTTTCTTGTTCCCTAAACTGAAGAGGCCAATGAAAGGACGACGTTACGCTACGCTCGACGAGATAAAGACGGCATCGAAGGAGAAGCTGAAAAAGATTTTTAAAAATGATTTTTTGAAGTGCTTCGAAGATTGGAAAAACCGTTGGCACAAGTGTATACGATCTCATGGGGATTAATTTGAAGGAGACAAAATAGGTATTCATTAATAAATAAATAATTTTTGAAAAAAACACAAAAGTCGCGATACTTTTTGAACACACCTCGTATATGCTCATATAAGCGGTCAAGATATGTCTTTTTTTTTTTGTTTTTAATATCAACACCTGACCTTCTTTTCTCTATTTTTCAAAATTATGTTTTTCACACACACATATATATTATTTTGAAAATAGAGCAAATCCATAAATAAATATTTAATAAAAAAGGCATATATTGAATCAAAATATAATTTATTTTACCAATATTTCAGTTGGCTGAACGCCAATCAAGGTATTATAATGCGGTATTAATATGTTATTATATGGTACTAATATTGTAGGTTTGAGAGCGTAGGGCCACTTCCCTTTACGCCTCGAAAGCTAAAATTAAAAACAACCGAAGCCCGTTGTTTACCGCTCGTTTATTTTTAAAGAATGTTTTAGAACAAAAAGCACGCGACTGCCGGCGCGCGCGCGTGAATGCCGGCGAGAACATTAGCACGTGACTTCCCTGTGCGCGCGCATGCCTGCCAACGAGAGCAGTTTCACGCGACCTCCCGCCAGCGAGAGAAGTTTTTTTCTTAAATACAATGCAAATCCTTAACTATATTTACTGGTTTCTATTTTATAACTCTTTCACATATTTACAAATCCCTATATATATAAAAGTCAGTGTATGTATGTATGTGGGAATCTATGTCGGCTATACACGTCCACAATACATAACTAATCTGACTGAAATTTTAACAGTATATAGAGTAGAATCTGGAAAAACTTATAGTGAAAATTTCAGGTCTCTATTCCGAATATTCTTCGAGTTATTTGCAAATTGCGTTGCAAATTTGCCTTTTCGCTCGCAAGCAGCGCCTCTAGCGGTGAAGATGGGAGGTAATATCAGCTGACCTAATGTACATGTAAAACGTGTTTTGACAGGACATAGAGAAAAATCTGGAAAATATATTTATCGGATTTTTAGCCAATAAAAAATAAAATTGACAGGTTCTGGGCAAAAATAGTTGTTTTTTTAGTCAGAAAATGATGATGACAATATTGCTGTATCATGTTTGATTATCAGATACAAAATTATATCGGGAAAAATTCCAAAAAGCTGAGACCACGGGTGAAGCCAGTTCATTTTTAGTGTGCAGGAACAAAATTCTAACAGAAAAACATTCATTCGAGCAGAAGACACAAAGCCAGATCATCTCTTTATAAAAATATCGCTTCTCTGACACAAAGTTTGGAGCGGGAAAAAGCCAGATCATCTCTTTATAAAAATATCGCTTCTCTGACACAAAGTTTGGAGCGGGACGTTTCACAAGAGTGACATCCACGGCGCCAATTTATAATTGCTACGAATAGTATTTGGATAAAAACATTTAATCGGGTAAAACCTGGGCGTTGCCCGAGTCATTCGGCTATTATGTTATAATACCTTGATAAAGGTTGAGGTTCAGCTAACTGAAATATTGGTAAAATAAATTATTTTTGATCTAATATATGCCTTTTTAATTAAACATATATACTATATATTTTAGTCTTATGCTTCAATTACTATATAGAGTTATAATTTGTTCACTTGATAAAGGCCCCACTCAGTATCTTCCAGGTTACATCTCACATATGGTGGTTCTAAAGATTCTTGAGAAATTAAAGAAGCGGTATTATAAATTATAGTTGTTTCTATATATCAAATCGATATAAAAATGTAAAGTTATTTTATGTATAAAGGCAATCCTTATTTCTTAATTTATTTATTTTTTCCAAAAATTCATTCTGTAGTAGTTATGTCTTATTTTACAATAAAGATAATAGAATTTTTCTACTTGGCAAAAACTATCTTAACCTGAAGAGACGTACTACTCTTCTTTCTTATCTCGAACAACTGATACAGTTGAATCTAGTTGACAAATTCTAGCCTAGCTAATTGCTGAGGAAATCTTTTTATTAAACAGATTCAGAATCCAATAAGGAAGACAAAAAACTTGGGCAAAACTACAAATCGAAAACAAATATGGAGTTTTTGTGAGTCAAGTTAATGAGAAATGAAGAGGTTGTTCTCATAGGAATGACTCTATCAATCGGCAATTATGCTAAAATTTCTAATATTTGCTCGCCCCTCACAAAAAAATATTCTTTTTCTGACCGTCTCATTATGCCGGGTCTAAGCTAAGCGAATTTGCTTTTTCCTCTTCTTTGATTGGCTAATTGAATTTTAGGGTAACTTCCGTTTTTAAAAAATACTTCTGCTGATCAATGGGAATTTTGACTTTGTTGATTTCTTCAACTTTTTCTTTAAGGGTTTTGTGTTTATCGCATAAGCAAGATTTTAAAGCAGGTTTCTTGTGTTTTTGTTACGTGCTAGGATTTTTGTTTATGTAATATTGGAAGAGGTTGGCGTTCAGCCACAACTGAAATATTAGTAAATAAATTATATTTTTATCCAATATATGCCTTTGTAATCAATATGTATATATGTTTTATAATTTTGTGAGCTAGAAATTATATATATAATTTGCTGATTTTGAATTCAAGAGCCTTATGCCAATGGTATTCGAGCGTGAACCCTTAAAAAAAATCAATTTCAGATTACTATTTGATTTAATTTGAGCGTGTATAATAATTTATATAAACACATATTTTAATTTATAATAACAATTTGAAAATTATTGTCTTTATATTATACTGTATATATGTTGTAATATATTCCAATATATATCTATGTCTCCATGTATTGTAGTTATAATGTAATTGCCAAAGTGACAAATAAAATTTCGAGTGAGTGACAGTCGACGCCAGAAGGAGGAAAGAGGTCCGAAAAACAAGTCGGGTTCCTAGGTGTGCCCTTTCTTACTCAAACAGATTAGTCCGCTTTGAGACACAATGATGGACAGTTCTCCCCTGACCGGTGTCGGCTACACTGACTCTCTCGCCATCTCTATGATGACATCCAACATGCCTCGTCCTTTTGTGTAATCCCAATCACGCCTGAAACTACTCTAATCATTGTGGCCACCACGACTGCAAATCAACATGCCACACTACATTCATCCAACAGATACAACAACTATACATTACTACAGAGAGTCGACAGGATTTACCGGGGACAACGCAAAGAACCTGGAGAACAGAGCGACGCCGAAGATCACCACCATGCCACCCACAACCGCGGACATCGTGGCACAACTCTCTGAACACATCCAAGACATCACCGCTTCCAGCCTTAGGTAGATAGCCAGTCTTCAAAAACCACAAACCTTTCAACCCACTCGCCATTACAAATCCAATGTGGTCACTGCAAACATCCACAATCCACCTGACGACGAGAACTTCTCCCTCACGACTGTGCCTACTCCAACCATCACCAAGGACGTGACCATGGTCACATCAACCAGTGCGAACTTTCAAACTACACTACAATTGACACTTTTGAACTGTAAGTACAACTCATTTTGAACTTAAATATCCAATTCTTCGTTAAGTAGGGTTTTTATTTCGTTTATTTTATTTTACGTTTACGTTAGATAACCATATCGCATTTCATTTATAACAATCATTTATTTCTTGGCTTATATTTCAATCAAAGTTCCCTCAATTCAATTTTATACCCATCCTACTAAGTTCAAAGTCTATCAATCACCTATAATGCTTCATTATATGTCAGTTAACCTATAGTGATTTAACCATTTCAGTTTTCATTTACTTTTCAATCTCCATATCATAAAAAATAAAATTTCATTTTTATGACAAAAAAAAACCCCACTTCATTTTATACATTTTTTCATAATTTTATCCTTAATATTTTCAACTATTGTGTTCTCAACCAATCTTTAGACTTTAAACCCCTTTTTACATATTCATTTTTAAAATAAAACCTTCTCTAACTCAAAATTCTCATTTAAAGAAAAAATTAAGTTTTTATTATTTTTGAATGCACGTCTGCTACCAACAAAAAACAATACATAGCCAACACTTAGAAATTTTCCCCATGTCCTCATCACAACTATATTCACAAATACCAACTCACCTCACCCAGTGTAATGCCATCTTCACCATTGTTCCTTCTATTAAAACATTCAATTCCACAAACCAACTTAATGATAACAACGTTATTTTAAAAATAAAACTCTTGAATTTCAAACATAAATTACAAATATTTCACCCTCACATTTTCCTCTATCTCTTTCACCTTTACCTACACCCATTTTATTATTAAATTTCGCAAAATTATTTTTTATTGCATCTACACCATTACGTGTAAACATCTAAAAAGAAAAAAAAAAGATTTGCTATCTTTCCATTTCCTTATTCCATTGATGATTTTCGCTCTCTCTCTCTCTCTCTCTCTCTCTCTCTCTCTATCTTATAAACACATTTTTTTTAAATCAATTTTCAAATATAAATTAACAAAATTTGAAAATCATCACTAGTCAACCATCTATCCTTCTCCAACAAAAGTTTAATATAACGCGGGACCGTCCAATTCCCCCAAAATATAAATTAGGTCTATGTCCACTCTCTACCAATTCATTTTAGGCGTAAAATTTACACTCGCTTCCCACTTGGCGATATTTTTTCTCCCGTTCACAAGTAAAGAGCAACACATTTATTCTAATAAACCATAGCCATCTAGAAAACCACAATCATTTTACACAAACAAAGTCAATCTCAAGCGACACAAGCTCTCCAGTTTAAGACATATCACCCACTACATTACTAATATTAAAATAATCTCGTTGTATGTTCGTACGACCACCGCCTATGACTTCAGTAAACTTGTTGCTCATGATGAATTGAGTTAGATTTTACCCCAACACAATGACTTCACGTGACACCTTTCCATTTACATTTTTTTTTTCGCACGTGTCACAGCGACTCGACAAAACTTTTTTTTTTTTCACTTTTACCAGGTTACATTATGCCTTCATTTTTCCTGTGACACATTTTTTTTTCTCTCACTCGAAAGCATGTCCACGTCGCAAGTCTCATCAAAAACATATCTTAACCTAACACTTCGTGAACAATACTTTTACTAAGCCAAAACTCATGTCGAAGCACATCGACGTATGAACACCGAGCTAACTAAATTCCCCATGCCATAAACATACAGCACATCACAACTAACACATCACCATAGGTTCTATCAACTATATCAATGTCAATCCCTGTATACTTAAAGATTGTCTTGGCTTGAACACCAACTGTTATATATATTTCCTACTTTAAAATATGTTTAGTATTGCTACTTTCTTTTCATATCATATTACTTTTATATTTTTAATCATTTCAAATAATCACATCTTTTTTTATGTTTCGCATATTTATATTAATGAATTATTTGAAATATATCTCGAGTTTTTCATGTTTTTACTTTTGTCTTTTTATTTTTATATGAACAATCGAGATGATAACTTTTATTTTAATCTTCAATGTTTATAATCATCTTTTACTTTCTATATACTATTGTACTAACATTCATCACACAAAATTTTCAATTTTAACTTTTTTTTCAGCTTCAATTTTTGAATTCAAATTTTAGAAAATGCATCGACACCATTACCTTCCAAATTCTCATGGCATCACAGCCCATGCCTTCCCAGAGAGATCGTTACTATCCGCTAAAACCTTGTTTTATCACATTTATTCCATCTTAACTATAAACGCTTCTTCGCTGTAACGTTCCCAACAGTCGAACTTGAGCAGCTAGTTAGATGAGTTTTTTTTTTTTTATTTATTCACGGCCCGGTTCGAGCATCAACGTCCTTTTTTTCTCACATTCGGGCAATTAATTTTTTTTTCAATTTTCAATCACCTCACTTTCACCACTGCCTTACCGCGGCCAAATCGTTTTTCTTTTTTTTTTTTTATGCGACAGAACGACTCTCTCTTTCTCTGCCAATCTCTCTGCCACACTCTTTATTACTCTTTTTCTCGACCAAAGCTTCCACCACCTATTCCCAAATCCGTCTGATAGAACAGCCCATATCGAATACCTTCAGCATTCTATATACAGTTACGAGCGTCATTCCTCATCTCCTAATCAATCAGTCATCAGTTTTCAACTCTGTCACCGTTTGCTTTTTTTTTTTGGAATGGCGCCCTCCTATTGGTTGGCTACGGTCACACCACCTTTGCCCCGCCCCCCATCATGCCCCCCCCCCCACTCGCTATTTCGTCTTAGTAACTATTGTGTTGGAGTGGGTCGCTCCCTAAATAAATGCATATATTAGATAATAACCAAATGGAATCCTCTCTTTCTTTTTCCCAGTAAGAGACGCCTACGGAAGCCAACAGTACATAGACAGATAAAGCACATAGGCTATAGTTATTAACTAACATATGCAATTATTTAAGGCGCCAATTTATAATTGTAACAAATAGTATTTGAATCAAAACATTCAATCGGGTAAAACACGGGCGTTGGCCGGGTCATTCGGCTAGTACTGTAGATGGACCAATGCCTACAATCCCATAATGTCGCATTGCATCGCAGTACCAGAATCTATTCTATGTCCTCCTATCTAGACTTTTAAATTAGCTCACCCTATAATTCAATGCACTTTCAATTATTAATTCCAACAATTAATGCTGTTTATAATCACCCAAATTTATATTTATATCTTTACATTTTTTAATCCTTTTTCATATATTTTATACATTGGGCTTAACATTATTATTTGTTAACATTTCTCTTTTTATTATTAATCATTATTATTAAGGAAAACATACCCAATGTTATAATTCTACAACTTCGTAATATATTAAACCAATTTGTATACAAATTATTTTCCCCAATTTTAATTATCTTATGATTTCATCTATAATCACCATAAGCTAATTTTAATCAACCGGGGCATAAACTGTTGTAATATATTCCAATATATATCTATGTCTCCATGTATTGTAGTTATAATGTAATTGCCAAAGTGACAAATAAAATTTCGAGTGAGTGACAGTCGACGCCAGAAGGAGGAAAGAGGTCCGAAAAACAAGTCGGGTTCCTAGGTGTGCCCTTTCTTACTCAAACAGATTAGTCGGCTTTGAGACACAATGATGGACAGATCTCTCCCCGACCGACGTCGGCTACACTGGCTCTCTCGCCATCTCTATGGTGCCATCCAACATGTCTCGTCCTTTTGTGTAATCCCAATCACGCCTGAAACCACTCCAATCATTGTGGCCACCACGACTGCAAATCAACATGCCACACTGCATTCATCCAACAAGATACAACAACTCTACATTAATACATATATATATATATATGTCGTAAACCCGGGTAAGCCAACAAGTGAGTTGGAAGCAGGCGTGCAGAGTGGGAAGTGCGCGCGGGACAGTAAGGACAAAGTTTGGGATCAAAAGACGCTCTCCCAGTACATCTCAAGTGGCACCAGGGGAAAGTTGAGGATTAACTGAGGAAAACTCGGCGTCCTGCATGAAGCCGCGGGGGCAGAGAGGAACCAAAACGGCAGCCACGAGGGCCGCCGTGAGACCTAGCACTGAGCGGCCTGTCCGGAAATATCCACTGTAACCTAACTAACTGTCAACCTCCGGACCAACGCCCTTTTTGTCCCTCTCTGGCTCCCCCGGGTGTCCGGTAGCAAGCTGGTGTCACTTTGAGACGACTAGAAAAGACGTAATACTTTATTACTTACATATCACATTGTTTAAATTACGATATATATATTTTATTTGATTAATTATACCCACAGAATATGTGTGTAATTCACAGGTAAATAGGCGCTAACCGAAAAAAAAAAGTTCCTTTGTTCACAATATTAGTTTTTATTTTTAATTTTGTTCTCCCTCTTGTAAATCAATAAATATAATGTTTGATTAATATTCTTGAAATCAGTTTCATTAAAAAATTCTAAGTAAAGTTGACAAATTATTTCGTTTTTTAAGACATAAAATAATTAGAGGAAGACATACCTGATTTGAGACGTGAAGAAGAAAGACTTAATTACGCATTTACATATTTACAAAAAGTTTTATGTCGGCCAAAAGAAAACAATAGATTTATATAGTGTAAAGTCGCGCTATCTGGCGGTCAACTTCACACAGTTTGTTGAGGAAGATATAATAAAAAATATATATATTGTATAAAATAATTAGATTTCTGTTGTATTTTGATTATTAGAGCTATATAGAAATAATACTTGATGCTGATTATTTTGAGAATAGAGATATTTGTTGAGCAGTCGTGGCAATGATTAAATAAAATCAGTTATCAAAATAGATTTAATTGAACTTATGGAATATATAAAAAACATGGTTTGATAAAAGTAATGCCTGGCTTAAGGCGAGTAAACAAGGAAAACAAAAGATTATTTACATAATGTACAAAGTTTTGAGTTGGCCAACGGGATAAAACAACAACGAGTTTTTTATAGGGGAAGCGTGACCTCTGGCGGTCGATTTAGCTGAATATTTGAATCTATGAAAATATAATTTTAAATAAAATAATATTTTTATATAACATATATATATTTCGATAACATAATCCCTTGAATCAATATTAAAATAAGAACATTGAGCCTGCAGGAAAAAGTTTCTTTTTTAAATATTTTTTTATTTACAAATATATCTCAAGATTTCGGGCAAGCACAACTCACCTAATTTAAATTCGTTACTAAGAAACCCCATAACAAAGAACAATACCATTGATTATCCTTCCAATATTAAGAATGCCATATACTCCATAGAATGCAACGAATGCAAAACCAAATACACTGGTGTCCAAAAAATAAGAAACTTTTGTTTTTTAATGATATGTTTTAAAATATACAACGTTAAAAGCTAAAAAGTAATTTAATTAGGTATTTTAAGTCGAGAATTTATTTATCGCAACCATTCGATTCGGTAAAATTGAAAATATGCAAATTTTTGCTTGTCTTTATAAGTGTGCTATTTGGCGTGTCGTTTACCCCATCTAAGAATTGTCCAATTATAATTTTATTTAATCCTTAGTTAATTATGAGTTTACGAAAATTTTTGGCAGATGATTTAAAATGGAGAGCTATTGGAAGAATGGAGGCAGGGCAATCACAAGTTGAAGTAGTTGAAGTAAATTGGAACGATACAGAGAAGATTAGCATGGCCCCTGCGCAAGGATGACACAAGTTGAAGTAGCAAAATGGCTAAATGTGAATAAATCTGTGGTCAGCAAAATATGGAAACAGTTCATTGAGACAGGGACCATCAAAAGAAAAGAAGGTTCTGGTAGAAAAAGAAAAACAGCTACCTCTGACGACCGTTATCTGGTCGTAACTGCCAAGCGCCATAGGGAGATGACAGCTATTCAACTCTCTAATGAACTCTCAAGTGCTACTGGAACAAGAATTTCAAGATAAACTGTTTACCGAAGGCTTCACGAAGGTGCTCTTTATGCAAGACGACCAATGGTCTGTATCCCTTTAACCTCTGCTCACAGGAGAGCCCGCTTGAATTGGTGCTTGGAACATCACGCCTGGACTCATGATCAGTGGGCCAATGTTCTCTTCAGTGACGAGTCAAGATTTAGTTTAAACACAGATTCTCGACGAGTTTTCATCTGGAGGGAGCCTGGAACCCGCTATCATCTCAGTAACATCAGGGAAATAGACAGTTTTAGAGGGGGCAGTCTCTTAGTCTGGGCTGGCATCAGTTCTAGCAGACGCACACCCCTCCACATTTTTTCTGGGGGCACTTTAACTGCCCAAAGGTACAGGGACGAGATCCTTGAGCCTTATCTAAGACCTTATAGAGATCAAATTGGTCACAATTTAATTTTAATGGACGATAATGCTCGTCCGCATAGGGCTAGGCTAGTCAATGAATATCTCCAGAGTGAGAATATTCGAAGGATGGATTGGCCAGCCAGATCTCCGGACCTGAATCCAATAGAGCATGTGTGGGATGCTCTAGGGAGGCGTATTGGAGCTCGTCACCCCTCTCCCAGAACCCTCGTTGAGCTAAGAACTGCTCTATTGGAGGAGTGGGGTTTACTATTCCTGGACCTCCTCCAAAGCCTGGTAAACAGTATGAGGGCTCGCTGTGAGACCTTGATAGCTGTTAGAGGTGATCATACTCCCTATTTATATCTTATTTCTTTAAGATCTGGAACCTTAGCTTTGGGTATGTTGGTAATAATTTGCATATTTCATAATTTCAAATCTTTTTTTTTATTTTAATATACCTAGTCAAATTCTCCATAGTTTAAACTATTTGTATACTAAATTTTATATTTGTTAATAAATTAGCTTTTGAGAAATTTCAATATTGGTTAAGTTTCTTATTTTTTGGACACCAGTGTATGTCGGCGAAACTGGCAGACATTTAAATATAAGAGTATCAGAACATAAACGAAATATCGATAATCAAAACAGTAGATCTTTAGTATACCAACATATAAGAGAAACATTCCTTCTCCCTATCAGAACCAACATTTCTCCAACATCCCCAATAGACTACAGAGACTTATCATAGAATCCATCATGATACTAATATACCCTGAACTCACCCCATAACCCCCAAGTGAAGATATCGCCTTGGAATAGCAAACTCGAAAGCACGCGCAACAGAAGCCCTCGTTGATTCTGCATGAAAACAAATGTAAACAACCAAAGCACTTTATTTAATTTCAAATCTTATTTTATTGGCGTTTTAATGAAGTACACCAATACCTCGCTTTGCGTCGTTTCGTTTTGCGTTTTTTTCGAAGTTGCGTCGCTGCTTAATTTTTACTGATTTTCACTGTGCGTCGTTAGATTTTCGAAGTTGCGTTGTTTTGGATTCGAGTCTTTAATTATTATTATTATTTTTTTTTTTTTCCTAAAATATGGCAACACCTTTGTTTTTGATTGCGCCTTCACATATTTTCACTTTGCGTCGTGTTTTTTTGGAACGTAACCCCGACGCAAAGTGAGGTATGGGTTTAAAATATCTTTTCCCGTAAAAGGCTTCCTTGCCCGAAAGCTTGAGAGATTTTAAATAAAAAATATTTAAAAAAAAAACTTTTCCCTGGAGGCTTAATGCTCTCATTTTGACACACATACAATGTGGATCTCATGGAATAAAGTCCGCCTTAGACTGACGAGGGCCATTAGCCCGAAACCATGGTCTCTAGGTGGACGCTTATCAGTTTGCCAAAGTTGGTGTTGTGGCTTTGTCACCGACCTGATGCCGCTAGTTGCGGCGACGGTCAATAGATGGCGTCAGATTCTGACGTTTATTTTGACGGGAGAGGCGACCATTGCTTCCATGGATTAATTTCCTCCCGGCAAATTTTCCATCTATGTTTTGCCAATAGATTTGACCGTCACCGCAACTAGCGGCCTCAGGTCGGTGACAAAGCCACAACACCAGCTTTGACAAACTGAGAAGCGTCCATCTAGAGACCATGGTTTCGGGCTAATGGCCCTCGTCAGTCTAGGGCGGACTTTATTCCATGAGATCCACACGGGATCTAATGGAATCTTGACAATCTGCCAAAGAGGTGTTTAGCTGGCAAGATGGCTGGGCCAAATCTATGGCTAGAATTAGTTTTGGTTTTGACGTTTATTTTGACAGGAGAGGCGCCTTATGCTTCTATGGATTAATTCCCTCCCGGCAAATTTTCCATTTATGGAATAATATATACACATTTATATATGTGGGATGGTTGCGTGATGTGTTGGTGTGGATTGTGGAATTTTTTCTAATTTGAAAAAAAAATGCTCTAATGGCCCCTGATTCTTGAAAATGTCCAACCCCACCAGCTAGTGCAAGTAACCAAACGGGACTATGGCAAATTCATAAGTACAAAGTGTTTTTCACATCTATAGACATGTGGTGCACTTATAGTAAAACCATGATTATTATGGCCTGCATCACGTGTGCTAAGGATAATAATAATAAAAAAAAACATATTGTCTAACAGATTATACTTAATAACAAACAACCGCCTATATATCGTATTAATTTCGTCTTTTAGATAAAATAGATTCAGTAATGAAGCTCTATTAGACGTCGCCAGGAATTCAATATGTCTGGAGATAGAACTCCGATGCTGCTAGCAGAGCGAGAGTTTCATATTGATGAGAACAGGCCATCAAACTATTTTCAATTCCCATTGAAATATTATGAAGAATTTTAATTTCTAAAAACTGATTTAAAAAATCTAATTTCGGCTTTCTAAGATTTCGATCTATTTTAAATCAATATGTCACAAAACGTATCAATTCAGAGATGTAATATTTCTTAAACAAAGAAGTATTAAGTGTAATCCGCTTACAAATGGTACTCCATGTCTGCAGCCAATCAGCATGCAGTTACATCCGGGATATCCCCGTCCAATAAACGGGAAGCAGACGAAGTAATTAAACGGCTTTAAACCGCAGAAGACAATGTTGTCGACGTTCGAAATTACTCCTCTCAACTACCCATTCTCTGATTGGAAATTTCCTAAAGTGACGAACAACACTGCTCTCAGCCTCGTCTGCGGAATTACAGAAATATCAGCTCTGACTGGAATTACAGAAATATCTTATAGTAACATATTTTATTACTATAAATATATATTTTTATCAATATATTGTAGCAAAATATTTATTATTTTATTAACTGAGTATCATTGTTTATGTTTATATTTTGTTACACTGTAAACGTCCCTCATTCCTTATCTTTTGTTTATCATTCATAGTTTGTTCTTGTCTTAAATAAATTGCTGTGTCATCCTGAAGTTTGTCTTCCCTAATTTTCCACGTGGTAATATATACGTGGTAATATTTATTCAAAAAGGGCATAAATTGGAAAACTCTTTTGTGATTCAATATATACCGATGATAGACAGATATATATATAGAAGCACAGGGCACTTCTCCAGTCAAAATAAGGGTAAAAAACTGACGCCATCTATTGACCGTCGCCGCAAACTAGCGGCCTCTAGGTGGACGCTTCTCAATTTACCAAAGCTAGTGTTGTGGCTTTGTCACCGACCCGAGGCCACTAGTTTGCGGCGACGGTCAATAGATGGCGTCAGGTTTTGATGTTTATTTTGATGGGAGAAGCGCCCTATGCTTCTATGGATCAATTTCCTCCCGGCAAATTTTCCATAGATATATATGTATATTGAAACTAGAGCAATCCATTTTAATATAAATATATATCGTAATTTAAAAAATGTGATATGTAAGTAATAAAGTATGACGTCTTTTCTAGTCGTCTCAAAGTGACACCAGCTTACCACTGGACACCCGGGGGATCCAGAGAGGGACAAAGAAGGGGCGTTGGTCCGGATGTTGACAGTTAGTTAGGTTACAGTCGATATTTTCGGACAGGGCCCGCTCAGTGCTAGGTCTCACGGCGGCCCTCGTGGCCGCCGTTTTGGATCCTCTCTGCCTCCGCGGATTCATGTAGGACGCCGAGCTTTCCTCAGTTAATCCTCAACTTTCCCCTGGTCCTGGTGCCACGTGAGACGTACTAGGAGAGCGTCTTTTGATCCCAAACTTTGTCCTTACTGTCCCGTGCGTACTTCCCACTCTGCACGCCTTTCCACTCAACCCCGACTGCTTCCAACTCACTTGTTGGCTTACCCGGGTTTACGACACATATATATTACTTTATCCACGTCGGTATTCATGAACGAAAAAAAAACACTTCCCATTTTAAATATACATTAGAACAATGCATTCTGCTTATCACTCTAGTAAGATACTTAATAAAAATGATGAAGAATGATCCACCACACCAGAATCTGTAAATTCAGACAAAACTTTATACCAAACTGTCTCGGACTACGGTTTTAATATGAAAATGAGAGAAAAAAAAAATGTCAGGTGTTGATATTAAAAATAAAAATGGCATATCCTGATCAGAATCACATGTGCTTTACAAAAGGAAAAACGCCATCTGGTTGAACAGAAATCAACTAAAAATTGATTTAGCCTGTTCCCTGATATTTGGCCAACCCAATTTCTTGATAAATCAAGAAAAGCCATTCACGAACGCGTTTCGCGCTTTTGGCGCTCGTCAGCGTGGAGTAGGCTGTACCACTGCGACCAAAAATATTTTTAGTTCCAGAGTCTTCTTGAAAAACCAAGAAATGGTTTTAATACATATGTATATAACCTGAAATATTGTATAGAGGATGGTGTTTGTATGAATTTGCCAAAACTGTTGCTGTGGATTATTATTTATAAACAAAGTTATTCCACTGAGAGTAATAAACATAATACCATATTTGAATGTAGTTCTACTGTCCTATAAGCTTATGTCCATAGTTGTCTTGAAAACCATTTCTGAGATTCCATCCTTCAGTGCTGCGTATATAGGCAGAATCGTCCAATACAATATTAGAGCTCTGAGAAGCGGTCTGGTGGATTAAATTGGCGAAACCGCTGGGAGGGTTCACCACTGATGAGCCAAGCCCTCCCAATATATTTTTTCATCGCAGTAAGGGCAGTAGAAGTTTGTATTATGTTTAAAAGAAACATTCGTGCTTTTAAATCCTTTCATTTTATAAATAATACTGTATTCGCGTTAACTACCGAGGTCAAATTCTATGAGCTACGGTATAGCGATGATCAACTTGAATGTTTTCTGTAGACTTGAATAAAGGAACTTCACGCAAATTGAACAAGGAACCTCTGAATTCAATTATCTTTGAATAAAAGCTAAAATAATTAATTTGATTAACCTAACATGAATTGATGGCTGATTTAACTAGACTAACAAAACTAAGCAAAACACAAAATATATAGACAACACAGTGTTGCCGAATCAATGAAAATATATACAGTTTAAAAATAAAGCAATAAAGAATTAATTATGTAAAGCAATGAATTATATTTAACAACAATTTCTACAATAATTAGCAATGAATAACAAATAAGAATGAAACATACATTTTTAAATAAACAAATACCTTGTCCTAATGCATATCTAAAGGTAGAGAGACACGTCTATTGGTACAAATATTACTACACAGCATAAAGTTGCAGGATGATGATACTCATGTACCTACAGAGGCACCCTTCTTATAGGATGTTATGAAAGCCGTCCCTGTACTGATGAGTGCCATAGCCTGAAACAATGGTATATAGGTTTTTTTGCCTTTGTCTGAATTTGTCAAAACTGGTGTTATGGCACATTCTTTATCATTACTAGCAAAGACTTTTACTAGGGCGATTGAAAATGCATTGTTCTAATGCCTAATTAAAAAAAGAGGTTCCTTATAAAAGCATAGGACGCCTCTCCTGTCAAAATAAACGTCAAAACTAGACGCCATTTATTGACCGTCGCCGCAAACTAGCGGCCTGGGGTCGGTGATAAAGCCACAACACCAGCTTTGGCAAACTGAGACGACGGTCAATAGATGACGTCGGGTTTTGACGTCTATTTTGACGGGAGAGGTGCCCCATGCTTCAAAGACTTTCCCCTCCTTTAGTTTTGTTCATGATTGTAATCTTTTAGCTAAATAGATCATATGATAGAAGGTACTGGAGGTATGAATTTGTAGAATGAAGGGAGAGGTGGACCAAGGTGTTTAATAATTACAAAGAATGAATAAAGACATTAAGACGCAAATGTTTATTTTCACAAATAAAACAAACTTCTACTATCCTTACTACGATGAAAAATTATTGGGAGGACTTGGCTCATCAGTGGTAAACCTTCCCAGTGGTTTCGCCAATTTAATCCACCAGACTGCTTCTTCAGATCTCTGAATTGTATTGGATCATTCTGCTTTTATAAGCTACACTGAAGGGTGGAATCTTAGAAATGGTTTTTAACCAAACTACGAACATAAGTTTTTAGGACAGTAGAATTACATTTAAATATTTGAATCGACCGCTGGGAGGGTTCACCACTGATGAGCCAAGCTCTCCCAATATATTTTCATCGTAATAAGGACAGTAGAAGTTTGATTTATTTGTGAAAAGAAATATTCACGTCTTAATGTCTTTATTCGTTATATATAGATGGCGCGTTATTGCTTTGTATGAAATTCAAAGAATGGTCTGGAATCAGAGGATCTAGGTAATGGTGAAAGGTGACGTTTCACGTAATGAAAATGGCTACACTGTATGTGATGATGATAAGGTTTCAGTGAAATATTTAATCAGAATAATCTGCGGTGTTGCTATGACAAATTCTAATTGTTGCCTAAAGGGCTTATTTGTGATTTGCTCACTGAGAAGCCTTACTCCATACATTTATTATTGAATAAACACATATCCCTCTATTTGTGCAGTTCCACAAACGTATATCCATAATTTAACTGAATAATTCCACCAAGAATGCCTTTAACTTTGCCTACTTTGCATATAATCCAAACAGTTTGATAACAATAGCAGTACAGGTCTGGTAGAATAAATTGGAGAAACCGCTAGAAGGGTTTACACCTTTATTAAATCAAATATTTATCTCATTGTATTATAAAAAAAAAAAAAAACAATGGTTGCCTGTAAAGTCGGTTTTACGGGCGAAGATTTTACGTGACAACGGTAGAATATTTATTGATATGAATATAATTAAATTGCACAATAGGAACAAGGAATTGAATGAAAATAAGAATTGCACAAATTTTAACTATAGAAATATATTTTGTTTACTAAAACATTGTACATGTAAACTTAAACTTAACTAATTCCTATTTGAGTGATTTTGTTGAGGATAGGACGATGATAGGAGAAATATGAAATGAAAGGAAGTGTTTCTGCTGTAATGTGTCTTGCGAAAGTCAAGTCGATAGTTGTTCCTTTTAACGTAGTTGACTTAGAAACGTTTGATACGCAATCAAGATTATACGTATTTTTCATGAAATTAAGAAACGAGTTGTCAGGCTTTACGTTTTTGTTAAAATCACCACACAGAAGAATCGGTATACTAGAATCAATTTGCACGAACGGTGGCACGTACTGGCTGTTGTGAATGTACGGACCGAGTCCTTGCCATAGTAACATTCCAATATCCTGCATACTAGCTCCTGGATGAATATATACAGCACCGAGTATAAACTTGAAGCTAGTATTAGCGGCGAAGCAAGTAACTTCAGTCATGCACATGTCACCCTTGGTTTTAATGACACGAGTTACGTCTGTAATCGCAACTTGGAACACTTCCGCCGTAGATGTCGATGATAATTTACGATAGATCGCCACTCCACCAGCCGCGTTGGTATCTGAGTTAGGTCGATTATTTTCCCTGGATACGCACTCATAACCCTTGATTGGAGTTGGTTCACAAGTGTCGCGCATCCACGTTTCAGTCAATACTAAATAGTCTGATCGTGGTATCACTGTATCTGTTTCAATGTCCGCGGCATGGGCACTTAAACTTTGACAGTTGATGTTCGTTACAATAAGTTGTCCAGCGTCGGTTGCGTCGTCACAGAATTTTACGGCTTGTTTGGTAATTGTGTCTAGAGTGTGTCCACGAAGTCGTAAGTATTCATTGCGAATATCTCGAGTAGTCTGTGAGTCGTTTCCATCTCGGCCATGTTTGAAAACCAATGGAGAGTCCTTTTCTGTTATGATGTACAATCCGTCATTAAATAAAATTTGTAATTGTAAATGATGAAGTTGAAAATTAAAACATTTACTTATATTAGATGTTAAAATTCTTGCTCAACACAGTTTAAATAAAGTTTTCTTATATCTGCCACTTTTTCTTAATATTTGTAATTTTAAATAATCAATTCGAAAATCAAAACATTTATTCAGATCGAAGGTTCAAATTTTTGCTAAATAAATTTGAAACTATTTAAAATTTGTAAAATAATAATTAATTAATTAATTAATTTTAAACTAATAATTTACTTAACACTATCAACATTTATCAATAGTATGACATAACCTATAAACTCAGTTTCTCAACTTTTGTGTCAATCTAACAATTAATCAATCAATCATAGTTTACGATAATGAAATATCAGTGTACAATTATTTACCTTTATTGTTGTAGTTGTTGTAAATGACGAATCTAAGCACTCCACATTTTCACTACAGACACAGCTGACGATACTTTAACCACACGTGTGAACTTGTATTATGACGCTTTCTTGTTTTTCCAACGCCAAGAACGTTCGAGAAAGACAAAGACAGAGACAAGCATGCGCCGATTCAATGCGCCTAATTCTCTAGCGCTGCGCGCGCAGCATTCTCGTTCGGTGACTCATCGTAACGTTACCGGGCGTTACACTTTTTCATAAGTGACTCCCAGCCGCAACCTAATTTAAGACGTTGTCACGTCAAAAAAATTTGTGAAATGTATTGTTTGAAATAACGCTTAAATGGTTTCAGTAATCGAGGCTCATTCGTTTCGGGGCTCTGGCACATTTTTAAGTGCAAATTCGAATTGCTTTTAATATATGTGGTGCATTTACAGTAAAAGCAGTCGCCAACGTCTGCCCACCATGATTATCATGGCCTGTACCACGTGTACTATGGATAATTAAAAAAAATCTATTCTTATTATCATTATTGTATGAAATTATTCGTGCGATACAAATATTGAAATGATTAGATATTTCTTCCGTTGTAATACGATTTCTCGTATATTCCTCGTATATACCTCGTATATTCCTCGTATGTACTAAATCTAGGCGTTATCTATTGACCGTCTCAGAAGACTAGAGGATTCGGGTTGGTGATAGAGCTACAACATCTTCTTTGGAAAATTCAGAACGTCTACCTGGAAGTCATGGTTACGTGCTAGGGCTCTCGTAAGTCCAAGCGGGTTCTATTCTGAAATTGGTATGTATATTGTTGGATCAGCCAAGTTGCAGCTTTTCGAGGTCGTCGATCATGGTGTCTTCCTTCTTGGTGTTATACACCATTCCCGAGCGGGTTTTGTGTTAATTTGGGTTGAGTTGAAAATATAATCCTTTTTATATCATTATTCTAATTAAGATCCAATTTAAAAACAGGAAAGTACAAAAAATATTATACACTTCTTGTTTACAATTTACGAGTTAGAAGCGCAAAATCACAGAGTTGTCAAATCATTTTTGGTCATTTATATATATATTCACAGGTTTCCATACTCAAAGCAAATAAATAAAAGTAAAAGTAAATAAATAAAATTAAATAAAAATAAATTACCTTTTAAAGTTATTGTGTTTATTTATTCGTTATCTTTCTCGTAGGTCGTGATCCGCAGTCTTCGTCTAGGTCCTCTCTCGCTCCAGTAACCAATCAATATATATGTACAATAAAATATTACAAAAGGAATGAGACTATAAAAAGGAATGATGATAATCTAAATAATCTGTTTTAAATAAATATTAAATATCATAGAATATTTTGAATAGATGTAGGGCGCATTAAAATTGATGCAACAATATATTGAGGAACAAACCTCAAGACATCTACTGATCGATTGCCCAGCATTTCAAGATTATAGAATGAAGAATGAACTAGTTGTTTGTGAACTTAACGATTTGATTTCCGATAAAAATCATATTTAAAGTTCAATTCATTTTGTAAATACATTCTAAACATTCTACAAAATCTGGATCTCTAATGTTTTCATGCGTTGAATAATGTAAATAACTTATGTAAATAAATTTTTCTCCTTGTTTGGCGCAAGTATCCCTTGCGGGATATAGCGCTTTGGAAATAAAATAATTGATAAATAAATCAGTTAGCATCTTAACGAGGTTTATACGTTCTGTTGAAGGTCATAGATGCCCGAAAGCCTGAGATTACGTTAATAAAGATACAAGAAACTCATCTCCAGAATCCTATGGTATTGTTTAATTGATAATTTTGATATATAAAGGTATTATATTTCTTGTACAAATACATGTGTAAATCACACTCTATGTTGAAATTATGTTTAAACGACATTTCGTGGAATGTTTGCGGATTGCTCGATGCAGATATATATTGCCACGTAGAAAATTAGGAAAAACAAACTTCAGGATGATATAGATATTTATTTTAGGTGAGAACAAACTGATATATATGATAAGAAATGAGGGAAGTTTACAGAGTAGAAAAATATAAACAACAAAATTAATAATCTATTGAAATAATAAATACTTTGCTACAATATTTCTACTGTCCACACATTCTAGGAGCAATAGTTCCCCAGGCCTAGAAGGCCCATAAACCGAATACCATTGCTGCCACCAGGTCACACAGCCAAAAAGAATGATGCATTCTCCATGCACCGAGCGGCCTTTGGTAGGCCCCTCGCGCCCGCCATTATGGTCTGGCTCCATGGGGTTGACCATTCACCCACAGGCGTCTCCGAGAGTTCACTGGCAAGGTTGCTGACCGAGCCCTCTCGTTCGGACTTAGTTAAACGCGTCTTACGCTCCAATAGGACTCCCCCCCCCCCCCCCTTTGGCCCTCGAACCTTTGATCACAGTACTCCCTGAATCTGCCGTCGAATCAAGGACCTCTGAGGCTCTGAGGTTTACGCGGGGAACCAACGCGAAGGCGGGGGGGTGGTACTACTGTGTGCTACTGGTACTACTGTCCACACAGACATTCCAGCGGCTTCGTCAATTTAATCTACCAGACCGCTTCTCAGAGCTCTAATACTGTATTGGACGTATTAACGATTAATCCGCCTTCTACATGCTTTTCGGGTAAGCATTTTAAGGCACAATTCATCTTTAGGAGTCACCATGCGCCCGTCGCGGTGGAGGGCCAAGGAGAGGGCTGGAGAGGCGCCGGCAGGGCAAGTGGGCACCCCGGGGGAGAAGAGGGCGAGAGCGCCGTTTATGAGAGAACCAAGGCAGCACCAAGCACAGCTAAAGCACCGCAGGCTTCAAAAAATTTTAAGGGATCATTTCAGTAATCAAGATCAAGAGATCAAGATTCAGAGATCAAATATACTGTATTGGACGTATAGTAACAATTGTTCCGCCTTCTACATGCTAACAGGTAAGCATTCTAAGGCTCAAATACTGTATTGGACGATTCTACTTATATACGCAGCACTGAGGGGTGGAATCTCAGAAATGGTTTTCAAGAAAACTATGGACATAAGCTTATAGGACAGTAGAATTACATTCAAATATTTGCATCGAGCAATGCTCTTCCGCAAACAATAAAGACAAGGCCAGTTAGGCATAAATTAATACTAAGCAATAACGCGCCATCTATACATATAAAATAAAAGGATTATTAAAAATCTTACACAATCTCTTATAAAAAAATTAACGACATTTCAAAATAATTTATATATTTTTATATATATTATAATTTATAACGATAAAACATCAAATTTAATAATCTTTAAAGTAGATATTTTTTAGATCCAGAATATTCTGTGAAAAAAAAAGAGGGAAAAAAATATTACGATAAAATTAATCAGTGTAAAAAAAATAAATCCACTTGACCAGAACTTTTTTTTTCACAAATCAATAACAACTCAAAGTTTATAAAAATCTTGGTTGAAATAATTATTTCATCTAAATTTTTAATAGCAGAAATGCTTGACTACTTCCAAAAGAAGCTCATTATAAAAAGGTTTGGCCAGTAAAAATAATGTTTGGGTAAAGAAATCATGTTTGCAATGGCCTTAGGCACCTATCTTCCCCAAAGAAAAATACCAAACACTTGTTAAAAGGCTGTTATTGAAAGCTTATTTTTTATTCCATTCCTGCAATAATATCACAAGTAGGTAGAAAAAATGTCTCCTATAATTAAAACATTTTAATCACACGTCAATTATTTTTAGAAATAATTTTCTGGTTTAATATTTTTTATAGATTTTTAAATTTGGTTTTTCTGGTGGGTAATATTTTTATTTCTAAGTGACAATTTTTATTTCCATAAATAGTGTTGATTTTAATTTTTTTTTTTTTGTATTTCGAAATTTTTAGTTTGAGAAATGAAATATTATTATTTTTGTAATATTTTAGGTAATAATTGCATTTTTTTTTTGGAAAGAAATAATTGTAATATTTTTGTTTACAATTAGAGGTGTACCTTTTTTGATTTTATTAATTCCATTTTTGATTCTAATAAAGATATTTTTGTGATATTTATTGCATATATACTGTTTCGGATACGATCACTGCCTCACATACTAAGCTCGGAAAGCTTGCCGCATCCAGGATATGTCTGGCCTTATCTAAATAGTTGTGGCAGAGCTTGACTGTATCTTCTTGCCAGACTTCTTCTGGTCTCCAACCGAAGCCTATTTGCTTCCTTAAAAGTGCCCACAATACCCTGATGACACTAATAATTCACCAACACCAGATTTATAACTGACACACGTTTATTAAACTTTCACATCCTTATATACAGAATTATATTTACAAATATGTAAATCTTCTGGCTGAATATGCAAAAAAAAAGAGAGAAATTTACATGATCGGCGTCTCCATATATAATGTTTTAACTTTTAAAACATCATCTTAAACTTGAATAATGAAATTTCAAGTTCACTATATTGTAGAGAAGAAATAATTTAATATTTTATTTTAATTATTCAATGAAAATTTTAAACAGATTATTATACTCTGTATTTGTAAAATCATCATATATTTTCCATAGCTTGGTATTTCAACCTTCCAGACTCAACCTTAGCATGTAACTTCCTGGTCAACTGGTTCAACTCAGTGATCAAAACAGGACGCGAGTAAAAGCGCTTAGCACTAGTCTGTACTGGTGAGCTGGACTCCCCGTGTAGTTGGCGTTCTGTGCTCCCTGGGTTATAAATATCTCTCTCTTTCTCTGTGGTTTTTCAATATTCCCTAGCTGTAGATAGTTTTTGTTGATAATTGTCGATTAGTCGTACTGACAATAAATACACCCATACCTCGGGGTTACGTTCCAAAAAAACACGACGCAAATTGAAACGACGCAAAGTGAAAATAAATATTTGATGGCATGGCGCAATCAAAAACAAAGGTGTTGCCATATTTTAGGGGAAAAAAAATTAAAGACTCGAATCCAAAACAACGCAACTTCGAAAATCTAACGACGAAAATCAGTAAAAATTAAGCAGCGACGCAACTTCGAAAAAAACGCAAAACGAAACGACGCAAAACGAGGTATTGGTGTACTCTTACATCGTGAAATATTCAGACTTGATTACCTCGCTACAATATAACGGAATTCAAAAGTTTTAAGACTAAATCTGGATCTATATAACTGCTTCTGTTTAACAATTGTCTTCCTCTTTCTTATATCCACTTAATTATATTAGTGTATCAAGCTTGTAGACCTAGCGAAGGAAGGAGAAAACAAGCACTGGATACCAGTTCAATAGCACTGAAAGACGCAAATACAAGAGCAAAACTCATTACAAAAACCAAAATATCCCAACCCATATGCAACCTCAACATTAGCAGAGAATTAATAACACAAATTTCAAGAATCAGGACATTTTAAAGGAATGAAGATAAACCCAGACATGACTAGATTCTACGGGAACTGCAATAACTGTCACAACACCCAACTCACTCCGGACCATATATACCTGGTCATCTTTGCAGCCCTCTATATGGCAGACATCAATCCAGAAGAGGACATCCATACAGACAAGGTACCTCAGTTGGCTGGTATTGTGATCAGGATGCATGGACCGATCTGATCTGCTTCATAGACAAGACAACACCACCAGCAACAGACAGTAAATAATGTTGTAGATCTATATCAATTTGTAAATACCAGAGAATTATCACAGTAAACCATTTTTGTAAATATATTTATTATTATCTTTCTAACCTGGAAGTATCAGGTTCCTAATATATATTATTGTTTATCTCTTTTCAATTTATTTATTGTATATTATGTTTATAAAATTGTTTCTGTTTAAAAATATAAATCGACGCAATTATCCCTAGCTGGGATATCGCGTTTTGTTTTTTTGAAATAAAATAAAATTGTAAACAATTTTTATAATATATATAATCCAAATATAAATATATTATATTTACAATTCAGACACATAAAAGAAAGGAATTTTTCTTTAAAACCATTTCCTCAAAATATTTTAGATAGGCGAAAATTTAAAATATGCATAAAAACGGAATATTTGGCTTTATAAAAATAAATATTTTAGTTTTCGTGATGAAACTTAAAATATTTCTTCAAAATTGTCCCATATATTCTTACAAAGGGAAAGACCATTTTAAAAAATCGATTTCAAGCTATAGATTTTTTTTCCAAGGCACATTATTTCTTTTTTTTCTTTTGCAGAAGACGTTTTATATAAATATTAATATTGTGCCGCGAACTAAAATTAATGTATGTTAGGCAAATGGAGTTTCTTTTGTGAGTCTCAGAAGAAAATATTATCAATATTTAATATATAATTTTATTAATAAATGATAAATTTTATTTCAATGTCAATATGCGTTATCGTAATTAATTTAATAATAATTTTAATTAAAGAAATAAATAAACAGACGAATACTTTTTCACAGAGTTCTATTAGCAAAAGATTTGTTTATTTAGTAGGCAAACGTAAGTTTGTTTTTATAAGATTTTATTGAACTTGAAGTCAGCAAATCTTACAAACTTTGTTTAACTAACTTCAATACCTTTTGTAGATATATTTGAATTATATAGCAACAAATATATTTTAAGAAACTGATAATTTATATTATGCTTATTGTACATATAGCCAGACACTTCTTTATTTTGGAAAACAGGTCTTTTCCAATTCTTTTTTCTCTCTTTCTCATTGTTAACATCATATGACTATTCTATTCACGGCCTAAAATTATTGTATATTTATATTGTTGCACCAGGTTGCAGCTTGGCAGACTCTTCAACCTTGATCCTCTCCTGTGCCGGGTCTTGTATCTTACCAGAGCGTGTTTCACCCATCCTATAAGTTTATATAAGTGGAGATAACTCTACTTTAAGTAGCCTCCAGAATAATTTATTTATTTCTCACATCAAAGAGAGCTGTGAAGTCACACAGTGTACCTAAATACAAATCATGACTCTATAATACATATATTCTGTTTAATAAAATAAATAAATATAAAATATAAAAATTTGAATTTAAAATATATGAAAAATAATATTACAAATTAAAATTAAATAGGTTCATTAGCCATGATGCAACAATAAATATAGACATATGTAAAGGAATACATGTATGACAGCGCAAGTATACCTAGGGGGACATAAAGCTTTAAATTGAAATAAATAAATAAATGAAGGTTTACCTCACTTCCATCGAATCAGCCGAACTTTTGTAGGCGCCTTTATTTCACGATGGCAATGCATGTTATATGTACATAAGTAAAATTAAATCGTATATATTATTTTCTGATAAAATTGGAAAATATGATAAAATAGTACTGTTTGAAGTTTGTAATTATTATTATTTTTCAATTCATAGAAACATTTTTCTGGCAAACATATTCAATTTTTTTATCATCATCATATGATTGTGATATTATTTTTGTTTGTTTTTTTCTTAGTTATTTATCAAATCATTTAAAATTGTAGTTTCTTTTTTGTTTTGTTGTGTTCCTTTTTAAGCAATAAAATATATAGAACAAAGGTGTAATATTCAATTCAAGCATATGGAACCAACATCGATTCATTTTTAAAACAAAGCAAAATCATAAGCTTATACAACTTTCACTTTTTCATACAAGTACAAATGTGATATTGTACTGGGATAAGGTGCATATATTATGGAAAAGAAAAAGGCATTTCCTTATCGTGCAACTGAAAGTTGCTGATGGCTAGCGCCATCTGTCGGAATAAATATCAACTATTCTTTGAATTTTTCTGAATTATTCCAGAATTGGCCAAATACCCATTCTTGATTAATTAAGAAAAGCTAACCACGTACGCATTTCGGGTCTTCTTCCTTTTTCAAAATTGGAAAAGTTTAATAATGACATCAGGTTTTAACATTTTTATTCCAGGCAGCTATTTACCTTAATTAGTAAAAAAGGGGGGGGGGGAGAAGTCCGACCACACCTCCCTGCGGTCCCCCCCTGGACCCTTGGAATATTCGACCAAATTCTGGTCCAAGGCGACTAACGTGGCAACGGCACCCATTTTCCAATGAAGAGCAAGATAGTGGATATTGCTGCTGCTGTGATGGAGATGCATGGAGACATCTGAGACTCTTCTTTGGACACAACAACAGTAAAAAGGCATCTCCCAATCGTGCAACTGAATGTTAGTGATGGCTTGTGCCATCTATCGGAATATAGTGAGTATTGATTATTCAAGAAAGGGTATTTGGTCAATATTCTGAAATAATTAAAAGCAACTAATCGTTGATATTTATTCCTACATAATGGAGCAAACGAACAGCAGCTTTCAGTTTTTTCTTAATTGGTTATCCTATCCCAGTACAATTACACCTTTGTACTATCTTTTCGGGGGTCAAAGTCTCACTATCATGTAGTGGATAACCAACCAATGATAGCAGCTCCCCATCATGGAAACTTATGGATCAATGAATACAACAAAAAGCCTTTATTGAGGACCTCTCGTCCTATATAGGATTCTCCAGTTTACAGAGTAAGAGAAGAGAACTAAGAATACAGAGAGAAACCTATATGTAGTAGGTATAGTATAGTATTTTCTACACTGTGACTATATAAAACAGCAACAAGCCTTTTACTGGAATCAAAGTCCCATACAGGATTCGTCATTCTAATCCTGACATAGATTATTTACATATAATTATTTACATCAATTGGATCAATGAATATAGTCTCCATGACCTTGTATAATTATACAATGGGATAATGAACAAAACTATGATTTCACATTTATCTTAAACCACTTACAAATAACAATCGCAAAATTGGAGAGGAGTGGACTTCAGGAATTGGTTTAACCATGGAGATAAGCACTACCACTACCACAAATAACAATTATATATTAGATTTAAGACGGCTTGCTACTGAGGAATATCTTCAGTTTCAACCAAAAAATCAGACGCTTTTCAAGATCCAGCCACAACGTTTACAGTAAATGCTTCAAGACCATGACTTTAACGAAACCAAAATCCTCTTCAATCCTGCAAAAGGCCATGGTCCCAATAGTAACAGTAGATCCATGTTAGAATAAATCATCTCCCATGTCCCAACTAGACAATGGTCAATTTAACACTTTCGACCCGAGAGACTCGAATTCGCTTCCTTTCCGATGTTTTACAGGTACATTAGGTCAGCTAACATCCCTCCAACCCACTGATAGATAGACAAGAAGGTAAGGGACAAGATACCGATGGACGCGACTTCGGTATTTAATATTATATTTAATTTTGAAAATCGAAAAGGACGCGAATTTGCATCCCTCGGGTTGAAAGTGTTAAAAGATAAAATGAATGAATTTTTAAAATGATTTATATTTATTGATGCACATATCGTCAACTACGAGTACATAGGTGAAGAGTATGCATAATTCTCATTATAACGATAAAAAGATATGAAAAATCAACATATGAATACTATGTACAAAGATTATGTACAAGATGCCACTGATACAGAGTACGATGAGATATAGACAAAAGATCTCTAGCTACATCGCGTATTTCTTGGCTTACAATGTAAACTTTATATTACGATGCACTAGCGCGACATCTGTTATTAAAATTAAAAACTATTTTAGACGCGTAAGATTCTTTTTGAAATTAAACAATTACTACTGCTCTTACTGCAATAGAAAAATTAATGGGAGGGCCTGGCTCATTAGTGGTGAACCCTCCCAGCGGTTTCGCCAGTTCAATCTACCATACCGTTGTTATATTACATTTTTCGATCTTCCTTTTATAGTAATACTGTTGCTAGACTCTTGGAATGGGTATTTTAGATGAACTATGGACATGAGCTTTGAGGACAGTAGAATTACACACAATTATAAATATATAATATGCTTCGAGCAATCGCTCTTCCGCAAATATCAAAAAGTAAACTTTACATTAATAAAGGACGTCCCCGGATCTGTAAAGAAAAAAAAACATTTTTTTCTCAAAATATATCGAGAGATTGCTCCCTCTTTATCAATTTATTGCACAGTAAACTTAATTTACAAATTCTTGTAGATAACATGAAAACAACTTGTGTATTGAAAACCAACCTGTGACTTACAAGAATTTGTAAATTAAGTTTACTATGCAATAAATTAATAAAGAGGGAGCAATCTCTCAAAATATTTTGAGAAAATTTGTTTTATTTTTTCTTCACAGATCCAGGTACGCTCTTTTATATATGAAACTTATTTGATGGATCGCCTTTTGACTCAAATTACAAAGTAAACGTAAATCATAAACTTTGATAAAGAGAAATATGGCGTGATTCTCAAGACTTACAGGAAGACCAAGTCAGGAATTCGAGTCTGTAGGCTGTTCGATGATGGAGAATGACTCTCGGATGAGAGAGCAAATAATGCTCCAGGACCAGTAGCGGTGAGACAGGTCGTTGTATCCGCAGGCGATGCAGACAGGATGACTCGACGCTGGGTGAGTCAGGATGTGGAGGGCCAACCGCAGAGAAATGTTTCCAGACAGCTAAGGAACGCAACAACATTCGACCATGTTGCATTAACTCCATACAACAAGTTTCCAATACGGATTCATTTGATTCCATTAAATAACTTTGAAACGGGGCGGGAGGACAGTATTCATGTGAGACTCCTTCTCTTTGTCATGAAGATAGAGGCTGCCTAGCCGGCATTCATAGTTCTTCAAATTAGTATTTTAACTTGACAAGAATGTAGCCTGGGCTACATCACCATTTGCTCTCATGTATGGGCTGAAAGACGTACGAGAAGTGCTCCTCAGTGAAATAGGCCTTGAGGGAATCTCTTTGGAGCTCCTGTTGAATGAGGTGGTGAGAAGCAGAGCTGGAGCTTTTGCTTTGTTAAAATTTTGGAAGACGGCTGAAGAGAAGGGGAAGCTATACACATAATCTAATCGAAGTAAATAATTATATGTAAATAATCTTTGTCAGGATTAGAATGACGAATCCTGTATGGGACTTTGATCCCACTAAAAGGCATGTTGCTGCTGTTGTATATAGTCACAGTGTAGAAAAAATACTATACTATACCTACTACTTATAGGTTCCTCTCTGTATTCTTAGTTCTCTTCAATTACTCTGTAAACTGGCGAATCCTATATAGGACGAGAGGTCCTCAATAAAGGCTTTTTTTGTTTTTTTATTTTAACTTTGGAATACTGTATTTTAACTGGTAATACAGTTTTTGTTTGTTGTTGTAAGTATTTTTCTTAATTAATGACCTTGTGAATATATTTATATTAATCTTTGAACTTAAATAAAATAATATATATTATCTAAATCAATGTCTATATATTATATTAAAAAGATTGAAGTGTTTATATCGAGACTGGACGTTGTTATTCGAAGGTATTGTTTGGCCAAAGTAAAGGGCAAACTTTGATACATTGCTGAAGTCTTCCAGAGCAGTTATTGATTCGACGCTTTTCTTTAATCCCTTCACCAAGTAATAGATAGCTTCCACTCCTGTTGTTGTGACGTCACACATCTTACCACATCTATACCATGCTCTAACTCTGTCTTTTTTTTTGCCATGGTTTTCAAAGATTTGCATATATAGGGCATTGGAATATCAAATTTAGGTTCAATATAATCTATATCGAATATATATTAAACTGTTATATTCTAGCTACGAGATTCTGCTTTACCTGGGATATGTCTAGGTAGATAGTTGCCTGTCAATATTGTTTCAACTAGGTTTTATTAGTAGTAGTGAATAGTGGTTTGAATATAGAGCAATCCATAAATTAATCTTTAATTAAAAAGACATATATTGGATCAAAATATCATTTATTTACCAATATTTCAGTTGGCTGAACGCCAACCTTTATCAAGGTATTATAACATATTAATGTGCGTCAACAACAAACTCAGCGCCTATGTCGCGTTATTTCATAAAGGTTGGCGTTCAGCCAACTGAAATATTGGTAAAATGAATGATATTTTGATCCAATATATGCTTTTTTATTTGAAGTGAATTGTGTGTGTGTGTGTGAAGATATAGAAGTACTGTATATTGATTAAAATATTGTGTAGCAAGTATTTGTTATTTTACACTAGTATTAACAGAGTATCATTTTTATGTTTATTTTTTACTACTCTGTAAACTTACCTCATTCCTTATCTTTTGTTTATCCTTTATAATTTGTGCTTGCCTTAAATTAATTGCTGTGTCATCCTGAAGTTTGTCTTCCCTAATTTTACACGTGGCAATATTGTTTTCCTTTTTCCTCCTTCGCAGCCTGTTATCGGACTACCTTGCTTATTCCGAGAGTTTCTATCATGAAAAAACTCCAGTCTGATACGTATACAATACGGACTCTAACATAAATACACAATAAACATATATACACTAGAAAACACAGAAATATACACTAGAAACACATACATGCACTAGTAAACACACACATACACGTTAAATACATACATACACTAAAGGCACATATATGCACTAGTAAAACACATACATACACTAGAAAAACATTCATACACAAGAAAACACATATATACACAATCACCACATACATACACTAGAATATACATACATGCACAATAAACACATGCAATACACTAGAAACACATACCTGCATACACTATAATACATACACAAAAATGACATGCATACACTATAATACATATAATATATAAATTATAAAACACATATATACACTTGAAAACACATATACATACGCTAGAAAATGCATAAAGATACAATAAACACATACATACATACATACATCCTCCTAAATTGCTCATTATGTGGCCATAATACACACACCAGCCTATAGATTATATCTTCAAAGATCTATACTGTAAATATATACGTATATGGGGTAAGTAGGGGGGGGGGAAGGCACACATATATATTGGGAATAACTGGACATTATTTCATAATTAATATTTGTATTTCCAACACATACATCTCAATCAAGCTCTTATGCTTATTGTACATATTGCCAGACACTTCTTTCTTTTGTACACAGTTCTTTTTCTCGTTTTTTCTCTTTTTCTCATTGATAACATCATATGACTATTCTATTCACGGCCTAAAATTATATATATATATTTTTTTTGAAAATAGAGCAATCCATATTTAATTCATTAGAAAATAAAAAGGCATATATTGGATTTAATAAAATATTTATTTTTCCAATATTTTATCAAATCCAATATATTCCTTTTTATTATCTAATATATATATATATATATAGTGTAAAAACTATATGACAAAAATATAACAGTGATTCCACATTTAAAATTCAAGGAGCAAACTGATAAGAATGATAACTCATATCAAGTAGATTTGATTAGATTAGCAAGCTAAATCTAAATTAATTATAATAATAAATAGTTGTTTAGCTTTATGGTTTAGTTTTGTATTAAAATTATCTTCATTATTTTGATTATTTAAATTCAAATTTTAAAATTTGTAAATTGTTATCATTTAGTAGAGAGAGAGAGAGAGAAAAAAAAATCCTTTACTTCTAACACATCATTCAGTTAATTATATATTTATAATTAATAACAATAAAATTTAACAACGTAACGTCTTTTGCATCGGCTTTTACACGTCATTTAGACATACTCTAACCTATATATATAGAATAATAGAAGTGAGAATATATATAATATTATAAATTTTAGTAGTTAGTGAAAAGAGAGAAAGACAGAACCATGCACTTTTAGTCAAACTAATAATAAGAAAAAGAAAAGTTTTGTAAAGAAGGTAGATAAGATTGTTAGTATATATATATATATTTTTATAAATTTATATTTTATCCTTTTTTTTTTTTTTTAAATGATTTTTAAATTTTTTTATTTTAAAATATGAATATAAATAGTTGTATTTAGTAATATATCTATAATATGAATTAACTTTTGTTATAAGTTTGGTTATTATGTTTTGAAACCCTAATGGTAGACCAGACATATACAAAAAAAATTTAAATTGAAATAATTATTGGAAAAAGAGATCTGCTGGACCGGGAATTCTCAAATAGAAGTCCAGCTGGCATTTCATCCCTTCTCTATTATGTCAATAGATCTCTTTTCAACCGGATTTTATGTGTTAATATTAAGTTACTTCAGTGAAAAATTTATATGAACAGATATAACAAATACAAGTGTTAACAAATTCCAACTGTAAACCTACCTCGTCAGCGACATCCTCCTCTGTAAATAGCTATTTCTGGATGACACATGTTGCGGGGGGGGGGGGGGGGCATATGTCCTTCCTTCAAAATTAGACCGCTTATTCAAACATGGAAAAACATGGACAAACATGGAAACAGTACACACATTTGACTTTGAGGACCTATATTCTAAAATAAATTTAAGAGATCTAAATAATAAAATAACCAATTTATTTAACGAATTCATTAATGACAAAACTTTCTACATTAAAATTATTCATAACAGATATAAAACAATTAAATTAGATCTTAAAACAGGAAAAACTCTACTGGAAACATTTTTAAATTTTAACTATATAGAATTTAAAAATAAAATATATATTCAATCAGAAGGCGTTCCCATGGGAACTTCTTCTAGTCCTTTATTAGCTAACCTAATATTATTCTGGTACGAAAGAGAATACTTTCTACAAAATAATGTTAATTGGCAAATGTTTCGTTATGTAGATGACATCATAATATTTAATAATCCACAGTTTAAAAACTTAATACCTGAAATATATCCTAAATACTTGAAACTTAAGAACAATGAAAAAATTTATAGAAACAAAAAAGTTAACTTTTAGACCTAAATATAGACCTTACAAATAATGCTATTAAAATTTATAATAAAAAAAGTAATTATAATTTCAATATTATAAAATACTGTAATATAAATTCTAATATATCATTAAATTGCTGTAAAGGTATATATTTTGGTCAGTTTCTAAGATTTTATAGAATAAATAATATATTAGAAAATTTCATAGAAGATGTTAAAAATTTAAACATGGAATTTATTAAAAACAAATTTAGTATCAGACAAGTAAATTATATCAACAGTATATCAATTATAAAATACTTAAAAAAAAAATAAATGGAAGTATCCATTTAATAAATCAACTTTCTATAATTTCTCTCAATAATAACTAGTACAAATTTATAATCTTTAACAGTTAATTAAACTTAAATTAAATAGCTGATTTGAAGTTTTTTCACAAGATTTTTAAAGTAATATTGTATAGAGTTCATTTTGTTTAATCTCCAATTTCCGGGGAGGAGAATGGAAATTAAATAAAAGTGAATTTTCACAATTAATAGCTTTATTAAACTCTAATAATTTGCCTTTTTAAAGGAATATTGAAAGATGAATAAGTGTTGAATCAGTTATATTGATATATTTAACTGTGAAGATTATAAAGTTTGTCTTTTTTCCCTTAACTATTTTTTATTTCTTCTTTGGTTGTCTTGTTGTTCTAAAATTTCAGAATAAGCGGTCTAATTTTGAAGGAAGGACATATGCCCCCCCCGCAACATGTGTCATCCAGAAATAGCTATTTACAGAGGAGGATGTCGCGGACGAGGTAGGTTTACAGTTGGAATTTGTTAACACTTGTATTTGTTATATCTGTTCATATAAATTTTTCACTGAAGTAACTTAATATTAACACATAAAATCCGGTTGAAAAGAGATCTATTGACATAATAGAGAAGGGATGAAATGCCAGCTGGACTTCTATTTGAGAATTCCCGGTCCAGCAGATCTCTTTTTCCAATAATTATTTCAATTTAATTTTTTTTTTGTATATGTCTGGTCTACCATTAGGGTTCCAAAACATAATAACCAAACTTATAACAAAAGTTAATTCATATTATAGATATATTACTAAATACAACTATTTATATTCATATTTTAAAATAAAAAAAATTAAAAAATCATAAAAAAAGGATAAAATATAAATTTATAAAAATATATATATATATACTAACAAACTTATCTACCTTCTTTACAAAACTTTTCTTTTTCTTATTATTAGTTTGACTAAAAGTGCATGGTTCTGTCTTTCTCTCTTTTCACTAACTACTAAAATTTATAATATTATATATATTCTCACTTCTATTATTCTATATATAGGTTAGAGTATGTCTAAATGAGACGTGTAAAAGTCGATGCAAAAGACGTTACGTTGTTAAATTTTATTGTTAGTAATTATAAATATATAATTAACTGAATGATGTGTTAGAAGTAAAGGATTTTTTTTTCTCTCTCTCTCTCTACTAAATAATAACAATTTACAAATTTTATAATTTGAATTTAAATAATCAAAATAATGAAGATAATTTTAATACAAAACTAAACAACTATTTATTATTATAATTAATTTAGATTTAGCTTGCTAATCTAATCAAATTTACTTGATATGAGTTATCATTCTTATCAGTTTGCTCCTTGAATTTTAAATGTGGAATCACTGTTATATTTTTGTCATATAGTTTTTACACTATATTAATTCATATGAGCTTGCTCTATGATATATTTTTATATATAATATAATATACAAATTAAATTATATTAGATATTCTAATATAAATAAAACTCCATACAGATTTTAATTATCTTTTATTGTTTGATTATGAAAAAGTAAATTATAAAAGTAATTTTAGAAAAAAATAACTTCAGAACTTTTGTTTTTTTTCAGTGTTTAGTTAGTTTAAAGATGTTTTTTATTAGTTATTCTTAAAAATATAACAGATAACAAACAGTAATATCTATATTTTTATAGATTAATTATTCATTTTATTACAAATTTAATCACCACAAAAACAATTAAGAAAAATATATTTTAAAAAAAAATTTCAATAGAATAACAAACTAAAAAACTAAAAAAAAACTACAAACATATTAGGATTAGCACCTCTTTTATGTTAATTTAAACTCGCTAAGAATTGCCTAAGAAAGAATTGTCAAACTTGTCCCTCTCTTAAGAACCATGACACTTTTCAAACGACTAGTTGTAAATTAGTAAATACTATTTATAAATTAACACGCCAAATTTGTCAATTATCATATATAGGACAAACGTGTAATCCATTAAATATACGAATAAACCTACATAGAAACCACGCTAAAAAATCAATTGGTAATATATATATGAAAGAACACAATCAATTACATACTTTTAACAACTTTAAGATAGAAATACTAGACATATGTCAAAACAAAAAACAAAGACTATTATTAGAAAACAACTACATTTATAAACACAACACATTATTCCCTTATGGACTTAATGACGAATTAAACTACACATACAAACCACAAACAGAAGAAATTTCAACTTATGAAATCAGCTGCAAATACAAAAAAAAAAAAAGAATTTAAAACTAAACCTAATAAAACTAGAGGTAAAACTACCAATAAATTAGGTTACATTGAATTTGAAGAATTACTGGACCCAAAACAAATGTATACTAACAACTTCGTCGATAAATTTATTAAAACATTATTTAAACTAAATAATAATAAATTTATCAAACTTATAGAATATATTAAAATTCATAATCTGACTAACAGATTAAAAGATATCACACACGACATCTTTAAATACAGAAAAATTAAACAATCTACTAATAACATTAATATTATCATTAAATTTAATAACAATTTATTTAATCATATTAAGTTTAATGATATTTTTAATAACCAAAACATCAATAATCTTTTCCCTATAAAAAATTTAAATTTCAAAACAATCTGGAGATACAACAAAAATATAGGTAGTTTAGTTTGCAATTATAACCAATTTATTAATAATTTGGCAAATTTTAAAAAAATTAAATGTAATTGCAAGAACTATATTGATAGATATAAGTTCTCAGGTCATATATTAACTAGCAATTTTTCTTTTTTAAATCCAGAATATCAGGATATTTTAAATAAAGGGTATAAATATATACCTCAAATTAAACACAATTATAATAATACAATTAAATCTATATTAAAAGATATAGATATTTTCATAAATAAAACTAGTATAAAATACAGTATTCCAGAATTTACTTTTCTAGAATGGAAACATAATATTAAAAAGGAGATTATAAATTATTATAATAATACACTTAAATACACAAAACCTAATTCAGATATTCCTTCTTTTAAAGAAAATATAATTAATTTACAGAAGGACTTTATTATCACTCCTATAGATAAATGTTCCAATAACTTATCTATAATTTGTAAAAATCTATACCACGATATACTAAAAAAGGAAATTGATAATAATCACAAATACACTTTTGCTAGAACTACAGCCACAAAAATCAAAAAAGACATCAAAAACGTTGAAAATTCACTAAAAATTTATAATTACTACAAAAATCCAAACATACCAAAAGTTCTATATAATTCCTAAACTACGCAAAAAACCTATTTCTTTCAGAACAATCACATCTGGTATAAATTCAGTTATAGAAAACATTGATATACAATTAGCTTCAACACTACAATTTATTATAAATAAATTAACTAATAAATATAATTATAAATTTATCGACTCAAATAAAAAAATCATTAATTATTTAATGAACAATTGGACAAACATGGAAACAGTACACACATTTGACTTTGAGGACCTATATTCTAAAATAAATTTAAGAGATCTAAATAATAAAATAACCAATTTATTTAACGAATTCATTAATGACAAAACTTTCTACATTAAAATTATTCATAACAGATATAAAACAATTAAATTAGATCTTTAAACAGCAAAAACTCTACTGGAAACATTTTTAAATTTTAACTATATAGAATTTAAAAATAAGATATATATTCAATCAGAAGGCGTTCCCATGGGAACTTCTTCTAGTCCTTTATTAGCTAACCTAATATTATTCTGGTACGAAAGAGAATACTTTCTACAAAATAATGTTAATTGGCAAATGTTCCGTTATGTAAATGACATCATAATATTTAATAATCCACAGTTTAAAAACTTAATACCTGAAATATATCCTAAATACTTGAAACTTAAGAACAATGAAAAAAATTATAGAAACGAAAAAGTTACTTTTTAGACCTAAATATAGACCTTACAAATAATGCTATTAAAATTTATAATAAAAAAGTAATTATAATTTCAATATTATAAAATACTGTAATATAAATTCTAATATATCATTAAATTGCTGTAAAGGTATATATTTTGGTCAGTTTCTAAGATTTTATAGAATAAATAATATATTAGAAAATTTCATAGAAGATATTAAAAATTTAAACATGGAATTTATTAAAAACAAATTTAGTATCAGACAAGTAAATTATTTCAACAGTATATCAATTATAAAATACTTTTAAAAAAATAAATGGAAGTATCCATTTAATAAATCAACTTTCTATAATATCTCTCAATAATAACTAGTACAAATTTATAATCTTTAACAGTTAATTAAACTTAAATTAAATAGCTGATTTGAAGATTTTTTCACAAGATTTTTAAAGTAATATTGTATAGAGTTCATTTTGTTTAATCTCCAATTTCTGGGGAGGAGAATGGAAATTAAATAAAAGTGAATTTTCACAATTAATAGCTTTATTAAACTCTAATAATATGCCTTTTTAAAGGAATATTGAAAGATAAATAAGTGTTGAATCAGTTATATTGATATATTTAACTGTGAAGATTATAAAGTTTGTCTTTCTTCCCTTAACTATTTTTTCTTTCTTCTTTGGTTGTCTTGTTGTTCTAAAATTTCAGAATAAGCGGTCTAATTTTGAAAGAAGGACATATGCCCCCCACCCCCCGCAACATGTGTCATCCAGAAATAGCTATTTACAGAGGAGGATGTCGCGGACGAGGTAGGTTTACAGTTGGAATTTGTTAACACTTGTATTTGTTATATCTGTTCATATAAATTTTTCACTGAAGTAACTTAATATTAACACATAAAATCCGGTTGAAAAGAGATCTATTGACATAATAGAGAAGGGATGAAATGCCAGCTGGACTTCTATTTGAGAATTCCCGGTCCAGCAGATCTCTTTTTCCAATAATTATTTCAATTTAAATTTTTTTGTATATGTCTGGTCTACCATTAGGGTTTCAAAACATAATAACCAAACTTATAACAAAAGTTAATTCATATTATAGATATATTACTAAATACAACTATTTATATTCATATTTTAAAATAAAAAAATTTAAAAAATCATTTAAAAAAAAAAGGATAAAATATAAATTTATAAAAAATATATATATATATACTAACAATCTTATCTACCTTCTTTACAAAACTTTTCTTTTTCTTATTATTAGTTTGACTAAAAGTGCATGGTTCTGTCTTTCTCTCTTTTCACTAACTACTAAAATTTATAATATTATATATATTCTCACTTCTATTATTCTATATATAGGTTAGAGTATGTCTAAATGACGTGTAAAAGCCGATGCAAAAGACGTTACGTTGTTAAATTTTATTGTTATTAATTATAAATATATAATTAACTGAATGATGTGTTAGAAGTAAAGGATTTTTTTTCTCTCTCTCTCTCTCTACTAAATAATAACAATTTACAAATTTTATAATTTGAATTTAAATAATCAAAATAATGAAGATAATTTTAATACAAAACTAAACCATAAAACTAAACAACTATTTATTATATATATATATATGTCATAATAAATGCTCTTCCAGGATTAATAAAAAAACCTACAGACAACGAGAGAGAGATGGGCAGCTAAAGCGAGACACTTTAGACATCACGACATTCCAAAAAGGGGGCAAAAGGGGGCCGCCCGTCACCACCTGGGGAGTATTTTGGTCGGTAGTCGGCTGGTGGACACAAGACGTGCATTTTCCGCGGAGGACACCCCGCTCGCTACCTCCCTCTCTCTCGGATGGCTTCCAGGTTCCGTCTTCCAAACTTGTTGTTTCCTTATTTCTCACTCACCACATTATTATCACTATAGTGCCACATTGAAAGTCGACAGGATCATATTACAGAAGAGTCGACAGGATCTTATCACAGAAGAGTCGACAGGATAAGACCTGGCTGGGAAGCGAATCCCTCATATACCGGAGTATGAGGAAACAAGAAGTCAAGCCTCGATGATGGACCAAACCCAACTCAAATGTAACCACTCCTCTTCGAGCCCTCAACCCCTTCCTCGCCAACCTTTGAACCGTGATCCCGAAGAAGTATTCATCTACGACGGAGATGGAGCTGCCACGCACTTCTTCCAGCACTAGATCTACTCAAGAACGATCGCCGTGCCAGAGCAGGACACCTCCCGCCATCATGGACAAGACTCCGCCATCTCCCTACCGCTACTGTGATGAACAACACTGGTACGCACAGTGTCACAGACAGAACTCTCCCGAAGCTCAATGAACTTACCTGCGCCCTAAACCAACATAACTCGTGAGTGTAATTGTCTTAACTCCTACCATTCATTCTTTAAATAAGTCATTCCTTGTAGATTGTCCCAATATTTTCATAATTGGCTCAATATGTGTGAATATGTAAAAATATTTAATATTTCCATTTATCTCTCCACCCCTATTAACAGTGATCTTATTATCCATATTATATCTAGCTATGTGAAACCCATTTAATTAGTTACATTACCAGTAGATGTAACAATCGTCATTTTAATTAAATAATTTCCATTTTAACGTAACTCTTTAAAAAAAAATCATTAAAAAAAAAGGAATTCTACCTATTAACGCTTTACGATTTTTACTATTAACAATAGATTTTTCATAATCAAATTATTTATAAAAATATGCCTCCAGCACCTAAACTTTTGTATAGACCTCTCCTACTTGTAAGCACGGCTCACGAAAAATAATTTCTTTCCCTAATCGATTCAAAATTCACCCTGTAATTCAGGCGTCGAAGAATTCCAACCACCACGTGAGCCTTGCTTACAACCAACCCTTGGTGACTCTTATCTATCTTCCCCTTAATGCCCCTCTCATTCTTACAACTTTGTTAACTTTATACCAACTCAGGACCTTTATAGAGAATTATTGATTAATCAATTATCGAACTTCTATATTGTCATTTCAAAATCCTAACCTTCGCCCTTCATTTATGATAATTTATTTCGTAGTTCATCTCTAGCCTATCCACCGACCCACACCATCTAGCCAATGGTGTGTTCGTCAAAGGGTGCAGATTGACTAACTGCTAGATATTTATCAACCCCTTTTTGTTCGCACTTGAACAATCTGCATCGAGCGACACAGTTCGCTTCTTCTTCTCGCGCCACACGTTCGCCACACGGACCCTGTCTTCAAATCCATGTTTGTCCATTGTCCAAACCAGCACGATATAGCCTACCTCCGATATTTCCCACGGAGGTACGTTAAACATCGTCGCTGATTTTGTCCGGTCCGTCATCATTTCGCGCAGACATGGGTCTTACTTTCAACCCACCGCGAAATCATCGCCTTGCACAAGCTCCCACGACGGTTCAAACACCTCGTGTCCGAGCAGCTTGTCACTTGTAACGGACAACGCAGTCCTCGTCCCAATTTTTGGCACTGTGCGCGCATACTTTCCGCAAATTAAATATAAGTCCGTTCGACTTCCTCACCTACACACGGGACTTTTACCCTCGGGCTCGCTACACAAGTAACTGCATAGATAAGTTAGATTGGCCCAAAGCAAGTTTCCCCTCGCTCTGTTCGCCGAAATTCTAACATTGTATGTAGTTCGATATTTACCTCAGTCCTGAGCTCACACAATTGCCAACCTCAACCTCATTTCTCGTACTCTACACTTATAGCATAGAAAGCCCATGACAAGTTTCCCCTTGCCATGTCCGACTGAAAAATATTTCCACGTGGAAAATTAGGGAAGACAAAAACTTCAGGAGGAAACAAAATTTATTTCAGGGACGGGCAAACTAAGAAAGGTAAACAAAAGATAAGCCACGAGGGGAAATTTACAGAGTCGCAAGATATAAAAATAAAAATGACCACTCTGTTAAATAAAAAATAATAAAATTAAGAAATTATATGTTACATAAATAAAATTAATAAATACTATGTTACATAGCTTCTTCCCTATGGGAGCTGTGACCCACAGCTATCAATTATTGTAGATACTGACGTGGATTTGACGTGCTTCTGCCAAGGATTCCATCGAAGGCTTGGAACTTTGTCCCTAGTACCTTTGCGTCCATTTTCTTGCGGCGTGAAGAGCGGCTTTGTCGTCGTATCGTCTATAGGGACATCGTCATCTTCGAGGGAAGTCTTGGCTTTAGCACGGCGGTGGAATCCTGATGTCAGTCTCCGAAAATGTAGATCACAGCACCCATGGCTTCAAGGTCTTCTCGGCAATCTTCAGTTTGTCTTCCCTAACTTACCCAGCATCTCCACCAAAATGCCACGTGGAAAATTAGGGAAGACAAAAACTTCAGGAGGAAACAAAATTTATTTCAGGGACGGGCAAACTAAGAAAGGTAAACAAAAGATAAGCCACGAGGGAAATTTACAGAGTCGCAAGATATAAAAATAAAAATGACCACTCTGTTAAATAAAAAATAATAAAATTAAGAAATACTATGTTACATAAATAAAATTAAGAAATACTATGTTACATAAATAAAATTAATAAATACTATGTTACAATATCTTAAAGTGTAGAGTTCCCCAGTCTTAATGATCTTCAGAATTTCATCATATGTATGTGACTCTTCTTCTCGTTGTTCACACTCCTCCATATCACTTCCCTTATAGTACATTAGATTTTGTTGTATATAGCCTTTTATAACCTTGATATTTCAAAGATTTCCTTAAATGTCAAACTCCCCAGTGTTGTAAAACTGCTTGTAAATAATATTTACTTGTGTACTATACAATATTTTATTTACATAAAACTGTCACCATTACCTTAACTAATTTTAACTGTAAAATTATTTTCTCTATGCCTGGCTTCTCCAGCTTTAAATATACTTAAACCATGTTCAGCCTTCTTCAACGGGGGCCATATGTCATAATATATGCTCTTCCAGGATTAATAAAACAAACCAACAGCCAACGAGAGAGAGATGGGCAGCTAAAGCGAGACACTTTAGACAACTAACTTACGACCATTTTTTGGCCACATTCCTGAGGGGGGCCGCCCGTCACCACCTGGCGACTATTCTGGTTAGCCCCCCGGTTGTGTACACAGGGAAAACAGTCGTTCAGCGGACAGCGCTCTCGCTACCTCTTTCTCTCTCGATGGCTTCCAGATTCCTCTTCCAACTCGTCGTGTGATTATTTCTCTCCTTCCCACATTTACCACTATATTGTCACATCGAAACACAACCGGGGGACTAACCAGAATAGTCGCCAGGTGGTGACGGGCGGCCCCCTCAGGAATGTGGCCAAAAAATGGTCGTAAGTTAGTTGTCTAAAGTGTCTCGCTTTAGCTGCCCATCTCTCTCTCGTTGGCTGTTGGTTTGTTTTATTAATCCTGGAAGAGCATATATTATGACATATATGTATAGACAAATGTAAAGGAATACATGTATGACAGCGCAAGTGTCCCTAGGGGGGACATAGCGCTTCAAATTGAAATAAAACAAAAACTATAATTTAATACTTAAACTAATAGAATGAATATTGGTGTCAATCGTTTTACCAACCTCACGCTGGAAAGATTGAGGCAAAAAGAATGCTTGGAGTGGTACGATCAGCCGAGTACACATCCAACACATTGTACTTACACATTGCCGGCTCATTGCTTCTTGAACTGATCCCCCGAGATCTTCTTTGAAGGTTATTCTCTTCGAAGGAACAAAATATATCTAGTCGTCTTCTGAGGCTTCCTAGAAAGAAAGATTGCGTTATTCAATTTGACTTTCATAGTTCTACTGAATGGTTGAAATCTTCAATTTCTGTATTTTCATCGAAGGGTTGCGCTGTTCGAATTTCTATAGTTTTGTTAAATGGTTGCGCTTTTCGACATCTATTACTCTCCTGAATGGTTGATATCTTTTAATTCTAAATTTATTCTGTATGGTTATGCGCTTCGAAATCTATATTTATTCTGAATTGTTGCGCTTTTCGACTTGAAGAGTTTTCCTTAATGGCTATGCTCTTTGACATATATAATTCCCATTAATGGTAGCGCTCTTCGACTTTTAGTATTTGCCTTAATGGTTGCGCTTTTTGATTTTATTTATCCTGAAAAGTGTTGCGCACTAAAACATCTCTAGTTCTCCTGGATAATTGCGCTCTTCGACTTCCTTAACTCTCCTCAATAGTTGCACTCTTCTACATCTTTAGTTTTCTGGATATTTGTGATCTTATAATTATATTTGTCTCTAAATGGTTGCGCTCTTTAACTTCTATAGTTCTCTTGAACGTGTTGCGCTCTTCTACCTCTATGTTCCTCCTAAGTGGTTGCGCTTTTTTACTTCTTTAGTTCTGTGGGTTCTGTGGAGTCGCTAATAGTGTATTAGCGCACTATCTGTATAGTTATCCTAAAAGGATACGCCCTTCAACTTCTATAGTTCAGCTGAATGGTTGCGTTCTTCGACTTCTATAGTTCAGCTGAATGGTTGTGCTATTCTTCCGCGAAAGACTCTTTTTGATTTGTCCTTTTTATTTTGAACTATTCTCTTTAAAATATATTTTTCTTTTTGAAGATCTCTCCTCAAAAGATTATCGATTAAGACTTCCTCGACCATCTTGTTAGAATTAAACAGTTCTTTAAAATGAATGTCTATTCGTCCTTTCTGGCCCTTTTTTCCACAGCCATCTTGAAGTATTGGTAATCCTTTTAGAATCCTTTGTAGAGCAGCTGTATATTCCCATTCAACACCCTCTTAGGTTCTTCAGTGATTAATATTTATTGTGAATCAATGAGGAATTCTTGCCGTTCTAGTTTAGAAGGTTTATTCCTGATAAAACTGCATGGAAAGAGAGGATTCTTTGATTAAATATTCTATTAAAGAATCTATCTAACGCCAAGTCAACAATTAACCATTTTGTTAGCAACAACAATCTTTCATAATAATTTATCACTTATTTTGTTTGTTTCAAATAAAAAGGATATAAAGCATTTTTTATCTCTCTGCCAATACAAGAACACTTTAATTAAATATAAAAGGGATCAACAAATGCATTCGAGTTATAAAGATGACTCTAATAAAATTGTATGAACTCAAACGTAGAGAATATTCAATAGGAGAAGCCTTCCTAAGAGTAAAAGAGATCATTCAAAAATCTAATATGATATTGCCACGTGGAAAATTAGGGAAGACAAAAACTTCATGAGGAGACAACAATTTATTTCAGGCAAGGACAAACTATGAATGGTAAACAAAAGATAGGCCACGAAGGAAATTTACATGGTAGCAAAATATAAACATAAAATGACCACTCTGTTAATAAAAAATAATAAAATTAATAAATATTATGTTACATAGCTTCTTCCCTATAGGAGCTGTGACCCACAGCTAGCAATTATTGTAGATACTGACATGGATCTGACGTGCTTCTGCCAAGGATTCCATCGAAGTCTTGGAACTTTGTCCCTAGTACCTTTGCGTCCTTTTTCTTGCGGCGTGAAGAGCGGCTTTGTCGTCGTATCGTCTATAGGAATATCGTCATCTTCGAGGGAAGTCTTGGGTTTGACACGGCGGTGGAATCCTGAAGTCAGTCTCTGAAAATGTAGATCATAGCACCCGTGGCTTCAAGGTCTTCTCGGCGCTCTTCATTTTGTCTTCCCTAACTTACACAGCATCTCCACCAAAATGCCACGTGGAAAATTAGGGAAGACAAAAACTTCAGGAGGAGACAACAATTTATTTCAGGCTAGGACAAACTATGAATGGTAAACAAAAGATAAGCCACGAGGGAAATTTAAAGAGTAGCAAAATATAAACATAAAAATGACCACTCTGTTAATAAAAAATAATAAAATTAATATATACTTTTTTACAATCCCTTGTTGGTGGTGGACCTATATTTACTTAAACACGAGAAGAGAAAGTTTATAGCAAGAGATAGTCTTCACACAATTTTCAAAACAGAAATTCTCGTTAAGACATATCTCAATGTAACTATGTCTATTTAGAAATCTCTAGGTATTTATTTTGGTTTAAACTCACTAAATTCTAGAATGGGACGTTCAAATGGGATTGTAGTTGACAGAAATGTGATAGACCTGATGGAAATGTCTGTTCCTAGATAGATAGATGTATACGAATGAAGTAACAAGAGCAATAATTACATTCGGAAGTTAGATGATATATGCACTAATGTGAGGAATTCCAAATAGAAATTTATTAGCGCTTAGAGTTCATTGAAATAATCCTCAAAATAATAAATTTTCTATATTTTAAGAATTAAGATAATAATTTAGAATTATTTAAAGAACTATCAGGTTGAAGTCATCAGGAATTCGCCAAACTAAGCGTGAACTCGAATGTTCGATCGGATTCTTCAAATAAGAATGTTTGAATGAGGTGTTGGTGAATGATCTGTAAAGGTATGAAAAATCTTCTTCTTCTTTTTTTTCCTCCACTTAATCATATTAGGGTATCAAGCTTGTTTGACAACCATCATGACTGTGTGAAGTAGAATGTGTCTGCCTTTGTCATTAAGACTGAGAGCACTACTCAGTGGCAGGCCGACTTAGCTCTGAAAGAAATGGACGACTCTGACATGAGGAACAGACGCCATGTGTAGACACTCCTAACATGGAGTACAAACACTGCTCATCCTGTATCCCTGGATTAGGGGCCCTTACAGGGTACTATCAGCCGGGCCAGCTGAACCCAGGTTTTTTAGTGAGTTTGTTACTGCTCCCCCTCCTCCTTTTCATCCGGGCTTGGGACCGGTAAAGGCGGAGTTAGATATGAAAAATAATACAAAAATGAATTTGTGATGAGATCAGGTGGATAAATAAATAAAAAATATTACATTATAATACACAATTTCACTTTTGTATTATTTTCACATTCTATATACAGTTACGAGCGTCATTCTTCATCTCCTCAGTTTTCGTCTCTGTCACCGTTTGCTTTTTTTTTTTTGGGAATGGCGCCCTCCTATTGGTTGGCTACGATCACGCCACCTTTGCCCCCCCCCCCCCCCCCCCCCCATCATGCCCCCCCCACTCGCTTTTTCGTTTTTGTAACTATTGTGCTGGAGCGGGTCGCTCCTTAAATAAATGCATATATGTCATAATTTGTATATATAATTAAATGCAACCCCGACCCACTATGTATGTATCATGTATGATTTTCAAAGATTTAATAAAAGAATAAGGTAACTGGAGGAAAGAAAGTAACAAAAGACATAGGAAGTAAATCTAGAGGAGAACATATTTATTAATAACGCCGCAGTTAACCTTCTGACCCCGGGTCCCTGCGAGCTAAGTTTAAACCAACACTTCCTGGAAAAACAGGACGTATCTAGTGACCGCAGAAGTTATATTCGTCAAGATGCACACAATACTTCCTGACAAAGCAGGACGTATTTTGATAACGCAGAAGTAAATAACACTCGACACTTCCTGTCAGGCAGACCACATCTTTCATCAAGGAGAGCCGCGGGCCAATCAGAAGACAGCACCTTAAGTAGGTCAACCAATAGGAAAAGATCATGTGACATCTCTCGACCAATCAGAAGACAACACCTTAAGTAGGTCAACCAATAAGAAAAGATCATGTGACATCTCTCGACCAATCAGAGAGAAACTGAGTCTTGGTGTTAAATCGAAAAGCAAGAATGGTCAGTCACGTTTTCGCTCTCATAGGAACAACACCTACAGTTGTTCAGTGGCTCTCGCCGAGTTCGGACAGTTGCTCCTTCGCTTCCAACAAGGTAACATCTACTCTAGAGATCTCTCTCTCTCCGCTCATTTCACCTAAATCCAATCATCGCCATGTGATCAACTAATTAATAAGTCAAATCGCTCAACTCTTCTCAAGCTTTCTTCCCTCCAATCCAGTTGCCTTTTATTTTCAAACCTCATCATGTGTCCTGATTATCCCTAACTGTGTGCTTCACTTACCACTCAACGACTGCGCTTCAACCAATCCTCACCATTCAAATCCAACAACAAGAAACCCCGCAACGATATTGCCACAGAACGGTTAAGTCGACAGAATTCTACAACAGTGTAATACAACAAATATTATAGTGTAATAACAATTGCATCATATTACACAGAGTCGACAGGATAAAGATTATAGAGCTTAATCAGGATAAAGATTATGGAAATTAGTCCAGGCGCCAGCAAAACAAAAGGCAATAACAAACCGAGAGAGAAGAGACTGACAACGAACGAAGCGACAAGACACACCCTGGCGACGGTAATTTTAGAACTGACCGCCGCGCTACAAGGGGCAAGATCCCCGCAACTGGAAACGGTCTTCCGGAGCGCCACCCTCGGGACAGCCGACGCCCGCACCGCCGGTACGTGTCCGAACAACCTGACGCCCACCGAGGAGTCGCCACCCGCCATGCCGTACCCGTACACCCGGAAGCAATCCACGCGACACGGGCCCAGTGTACCGACAACGCGGTCCACTCGAATGGAAGCAGTACAAATGACTAGATTTCCCTTTCAATTGCGCGGACAGTGCAAGCAGTCCCGACCCGGTCCAACAGATATTCCAAGCCAGCCATCCCAAGCCGAAGACGCCACAGTGGAGACTTTTCGAGACTAAGGTAGGCAATCCACCCAACGACACCATCAAACTGACTTTGGGCTTGTATCTGACCCAGGACCTACCATGTACCTTTCTAATTGAACCAGACGCAGGTTCGAACATATTGCCGTATCATTTATACAATAGATTAAAAGCACAACTTCCCAACTTAAGTATTAAAAAACCTTCCCTTGATCTATCCACCCTAAATAGTTTTACGAAAATAATAGGACATTTAACCTTCCCTCTGACAATAGGCCAAATAACCCGTAGAGAGAACTTCCACGTGGTAAATGCATCCTTGCCATTTGGAGTTCTTACCTTAAAAACCCTCTATCAGTATAAATTAAAGCTAAATTATAATCGCGGCACTATTTTCCAACTTGGCGTCCCATTGTCTAATACTATCTACCACTTTAAACATGTGTCAAATGAATGCAAGCACGGGCTAGGCCAAAACCTGTCCCAAAGGACTCGCACAGCACCCAAAGCTTTCACACATGGAAACCCTTGCCTGCATTCATTGCCCAAACCCCAAATATTTACATGCCACCATTCTAATCTCACACCACACAACTTTTCACTCAACCCAATTGCCAATACTTTATGCCCACCACATATAAAGCCACCACGACTTCAATCTACAATTCCAATAATGCCCAAAAAAGTGTCCGTACACCGACACAGCTCACCCACTTACCACACAAAATTCACACATGACCACACTTCGCCACACCATAATTACGCAAATGTACCTCACAACATACACGCACCCATACGCCACCACGCAACAAACACGCACAACCCGCACAACAAACGCAACACGCACGCCAAAAGACAACAACAACGACAAACAAGCGCATGCACAACCGTTAAGAATAATACAATCATCCCGTCTACACAAAACATAGAAAAAATTCACGCCACCAAACAACCACACAATCGAAAAACATTGCGATCTTTCCTAAAAGCTGTGAACGTCTATAAAGAGTTCATTTCAGACCACGCCCGCTTGCGGACGCCACTTATCAACCTTCTAAAAAAGGATATCATGTGGGTTTGGGATAACGAATGCCAGAAAGCGTTCACTAACCTGAAGGAAAACCTTACCACACACCCCACATTACACCTTCACCAGGAAGGTCTGCCATGCCAGGTGTACTGTAACACCTCAACATTCAGCATTACAGGCGTTCTTAAACAAGTCTACCCTGATGGGAAGACATACACCGTTCAACATTTCAGCCGATCTCTGCGTAGTCACGAGCGAAATTATTCAGACTTGGAACTACAATGCCTAGCCATTGTGGAAAATGTGGATAATTTCCGCACCTGTCTAAATGGCAGAAAGTTTACAATATTTTCTGACCATCCCGCATTGCAGTGGTTGAAAGAGATCAAAGCTCCGTCAGGCAGATTGTTTCGATGGAGGTTAAGATTGTCAAGATACGAATATGAGGTCCGTAACATAAATGGAGTACAACAATATGAAACGGGCGTTGGAACTCGTATCCCATTTTGTGGCTTTCTAGATGCGCCACTCATACAGAGCCAACAGTCTTCTCCACCGAGAAAATCTCGCGTGACTATAGATCACAATAAACTGCGCACCGTCTCCCGAAAAGGAGTACTTAAAACTATAATCCCAAGTTCACTTACAACCAGACTTCTTAAGTCCGTACACACTCAACACCACCATCCAAACATCTCCAAGATGACGAGACTCATCTCATCACAATATTATTGGCAGGACATGACACAAGACATCGCAAAACAGGTAAAAACCTGCCCCACCTGCCGATTCGCTAGAAGAATCGATGAATACAACCAACCTTCACGTAAAAATACCGACACAGACACCAAAGCAAAACAAAATTCGTACATAAAGCACAGCGTACACACCACACAAACAATGCCAAAATTACCACATCCACGTCAGAGCAACGATCACACATCTCAACCTAAACCAATTACCGCCGACATATCTCTAATAAAACCATTGACTATCAAACAGGAGAACTGTAAACCTGACAACCAGCTCAATCATATCACACCACTCCCTAAAGATATCAAACAGGAGAAATGCGAACCTACCAATCATTCAAATTCTACAATTAATAAGGTTCAAGCAAATATTTCCAAATTCCCATTTACAAAATTACGGGAGAACATGGGGCAATATCCTATATTTCATCTGATTCTTATCCTTTGTTTGTTACTTCTGCCATACAACAAGGCTTTTTCTTTTTTGTGCAACCAAGCCTTCACTTTGATTTCATTCAACTTTTATTTTTATTTTATTTTATGTTGATTTCTCAAAACCCCTAATAAAATTCCCTCGGTTTCCATTCCCAATTTCGAGCTAGAATATGGTTAGGCATTTTTCCTTTTTTTTTTCCCCACCATTCAACCAAGCACTCAACTTTGATTTCGCTCAAAAAACTTTTATTTTATTTTTATTTTTGATTTCTCAAAAGACCTAATAGAATTCCTTCGATTTCATTCCCAATCTCGAATAGAATATGGTTAGGCATTTTTCCTTTTTTTTCACCATTCAATCAAGCACTCAACTTTGATTTCGCTCAAAAAACTTTTATTTTATTTTATTTTGATTTCAAAAGACCTTATGAAATTCCCTCGAATTCTTTTCCAAATTCGAGCAAAAAAAGTAACTAGGCATTTTCCCTTATCACCATGCAACAAAACAATTTTTCTTTTTCAACCAAAAACATTCAATTTTGATTTCATTCAACTATTTTTATATTGTTTTTATTTTGATTTCAAAAACCTTAATAGAACTCCCTCGATCTCCTTTCTTATTTCGAGTAGAATTCGTTTAGGCACATTTTCCTTTTTTAGCCCACTATGTACCATAGCATTCACTGATTTCTTACAATTAAAAAATTTTTGATTTCTATTAATTATACTCAACCTATATCATCAACACCATTCTATTTTACTTATTATATCGCCACCAATGCTTGTATATAGACTCAATACCCACAACTAATTTTCCCACAAAATTATTTTTCACTTTACAGAATTCTCTCAGGCTAACCCCTTCTTGAATTCTTCACATGTAGGGGGGCGCATCTGTCATAATTTGTATATATAATTAAATGCAACCCCGACCCACTATGTATGTATCATGTATGATTTTCAAAGATTTAATAAAAGAATAAGGTAACTGGAGGAAAGAAAGTAACAAAAGACATAGGAAGTAAATCTAGAGGAGAACATATTTATTAATAACGCCGCAGTTAACCTTCTGACCCCGGGTCCCTGCGAGCTAAGTTTAAACCAACACTTCCTGGAAAAACAGGACGTATCTAGTGACCGCAGAAGTTATATTCGTCAAGATGCACACAATACTTCCTGACAAAGCAGGACGTATTTTGATAACGCAGAAGTAAATAACACTCGACACTTCCTGTCAGGCAGACCACATCTTTCATCAAGGAGAGCCGCGGGCCAATCAGAAGACAGCACCTTAAGTAGGTCAACCAATAGGAAAAGATCATGTGACATCTCTCGACCAATCAGAAGACAACACCTTAAGTAGGTCAACCAATAAGAAAAGATCATGTGACATCTCTCGACCAATCAGAGAGAAACTGAGTCTTGGTGTTAAATCGAAAAGCAAGAATGGTCAGTCACGTTTTCGCTCTCATAGGAACAACACCTACAGTTGTTCAGTGGCTCTCGCCGAGTTCGGACAGTTGCTCCTTCGCTTCCAACAAGGTAACATCTACTCTAGAGATCTCTCTCTCTCCGCTCATTTCACCTAAATCCAATCATCGCCATGTGATCAACTAATTAATAAGTCAAATCGCTCAACTCTTCTCAAGCTTTCTTCCCTCCAATCCAGTTGCCTTTTATTTTCAAACCTCATCATGTGTCCTGATTATCCCTAACTGTGTGCTTCACTTACCACTCAACGACTGCGCTTCAACCAATCCTCACCATTCAAATCCAACAACAAGAAACCCCGCAACGATATTGCCACAGAACGGTTAAGTCGACAGAATTCTACAACAGTGTAATACAACAAATATTATAGTGTAATAACAATTGCATCATATTACATATATTAGTTAATAACTAAATGGAATCCTCTCTTTCTTTTTCCCAGTAAGAGACGCCTACGGAAGCCAACAGTACATAGACAGATAAAGCACATAGGCTATAGTTATTAACTAATATATGCATTTATTAAAGGCGCCAAATTTATCATTGTAACAAATAGTATTTGAATAAAAACATTCAATCGGGTAAAACACGGGCGTTGCCCGGGTCATTCGGCTAGTTATAAATAAACGATAATTCGCCGATGGAAATTCCAAAAAGAGAAACTCTTCCCTCAGCGGTCTTTTATTTATAATTTCCCAAAGGGATTATATTGTTATTGTTTCTTATCCCCATGTGTAAATATTACATGAATTTCATGAGTCCATGCTCCTCGAGCTGTTTTATGATAAGCAGCGGCCTCTCCCAAAGGTCCTGTTTAGTACATCTAATGCAAACCAAAATGTGTTCTGGAGCTGTAGGTGCCAAGCTACATTTTGGGCAAGTGGGGTAGATTTTGTTATTATTTCTCCAGAGGGATTATAATAATTACATATTTATACATTGTTTGGCTTTCTCACGCCTTTCCGACCTAAATACCTATTACATGATTTTTCAGGATGCTCCAAAAACAAAATTTTATGGTCGTTGAGGTAGATTTTTTACCTGGCTGATAAGAGTCAACAACCTAAAACACGTATGTGCTTAACATTTCTTGATTAATCAAAATTCTGGCCAATTCAGAGATAATTAAAAATCAACGATTAGTTGATATTTATTCCGATAGATGGCACAAGCCATCAGCAACTTTTAGTTGTATGATCAAGAGAGAGATGCCTTGTTTTATTCAATCTACAAGAATTTCTGAGTCACAAAACTTATACAAGAAAATATCAAGTAAATCTTACAGATGGCGTTCTCTAAAACGGTATATTGAATGAGTCAAATTGTCCTCTATTCGGAAACATCTCATTTGCCGTTAAGTGGTTTTTTACTCTGTACAATGGTGCCACAGAAACCCTGTATATATCACACCACACCGTTAAGACCAGTAACTTGAAAATAAATAGGATTTTAGAATTTCAGATTAACTGATTTTCAAATCTCCTGGATATATATCAAATAATACAACATGTTTCTGGATATGAGTTTCTTTTCATATTTATTAAAACAATCTCGAGTTTTCGGGCATCTCTGCCCTTCTACAGGAGCACAAAAAAACAAAACAAATAAAACTCGATTTTCGTTTTATTCGCTTTTATGTGCTCCTGTAGAAGGGCAGAGATGCCCGAAAGCTCGAGATTGTGTTAATGAAAATGAAAACAAACTCATCTCCAGAAACATGTTGTATTATTTGATATATATCCAGGAGATATTGCCACGTGGAAAATTAGGGAAGACCAACTTCGAGATTAGACAACAATTTATTTCAGGCAAGAACAAACTATGAATGGTAAACAAAAGATAAGACACGAGGAAAATTTACAGAGTAGCAAAATATAAACATAAAAATGACCACTCTGTTAATAAAAAATAATAAAATTAATAAATACTTTGTTACATAATAAATCAATCGATATTCAATGAGTGTTTGATAGAATCGATATATCAATGTAGTAATATCCGAGTGAATTTATAAATGTATGGACACCAATAAAAGGAAAACGTTCAGGAGTTGCCTATGTAAGCCTATAGAGATAATGTATGAATACATATAATAATTATATTTTAGCAATGTGTTTCTTATGATATATCATCAAATAAAACCTCCACAGACCTTACTACAATTATTAAAGTTAATAAATGAGAGAGATTGGCTAATCAGTGGTGATCCTTTTCAGCAGTTTTCTCAAATTAATTTCCAGACCGCTCTACTATTGTATTGGGTAAACCGCTGAAGAGGGTTTACCACTAATGAATCAAGCCCTCTCTCTCTCATTTAATAACTTTAATCATTTCAGTAAGGTTTGTAGAGATATATTGTTTGATAATAAAATAATGTTCCAAAATAATTTTATTAGGTACCACTCAAAAAGAACAACCTAGCTTATGTTATTTACATGAGAAATATGAACAGGTTCTTTACAAAAAAAAGTCCAATGAGGGATTCGATCCTGGTTCATGGTTATCGGAGAAACGACGGTTTATCCCGCTGACCACCGACTCTTTTTTTTTTTTGTTTATAAGAAACACATTGTCAAAAATAATCATTACAAATTGTATCGATAGATAACAATTAAATTTTATATTTGTAGTTTCGCCAAATTAATCTCCACACCGCTCTACTATTGTATTGATTCCCTTTATACCCATATTTACTAAGAGGTGCAGTCTAGCGGTGTTTATGGAACCTATGGGCATTAGTCTGTAGAGGTGAATTCATAGAATTACAAGAAATTACATCGAGCAATGGTCTTCCGCAAATATTGTTTCATATTAAAGCTATTATTGGAATTGGAGAGGCTAGATTTACCAAATCTAGCTAAGCTCCCCTGGCGGTGCCACCGCCGGTGAGAAGTGGTGCGCCTACGTAGTTGATGACGAAGAATCGGAGGTGGTGCGCATACGCGGCGGAAAAAAGAAGCAGAAAGAACTTTTACCAAGAATATAATATTCCTGATATCATTTGGTTCCACTTGAAAAAGACTTAATTATAAACCTACTAGGACTTATCTGGAATACAACTAAAGATCTTATTATCCAGTTAAATAATAATTTTTGGTCCCTCGAGCCGGATAATTATTGACGACCTATTGGATTAAATTTAGGTACTTTAATTAAAACATAAGGATTAAATATGAAAAAGTTCGACGCACGTTTAAATGGTGTCGCTTCCCTTCTTGGTAAAAGTTCTTTCTGCTTCTTTTTTCCGCCGCGCATGCGCACCACCTCTGATTCTTCGTCATCAACTACGTAGGCGCACCACTTCTCACCGGCGGTGGCGCCGCCAGGGGAGCTTAGCTAGATTTGGTTAATCTAGCCTCTCCAATTCCAATAATAGCTTTAATATGAAACAATATTTGTGGAATACCATTGCTCAATGCAATTTCTTGTAATTCTATGCATTCACCTCTACAGACTGAAGTCCATAGGTTCCATAAACACCCCTAGGCTGCACTTCTTAGTAAATATGGGTGTATAGGGAATCAATACAATATTAGAGCGATCTGGAGATTAATTTGGCGAAACTACTAAGAGAGTTCACAACTGATGAGCCAAGCCCTCTAATTTAATAACCACAATCATTGCAGTAAGCTCTTTAGAAATATTATTTGTGATAATATATCATATTAGAGATAAACGCCTTGCCAAAACTAATAATTTAAAATTACAAAATGTTTTCTCACAATGAGTTGCTTTTTATTTCAAAACGCTAGCTTTCAAGTGTTAATCACTCTTCAACGGGCTTAATAAAACATCAACTATATCTTACAAGAAATATTTACAAAAACTTACACGCGCAACGTGGATATTTACAATTAATCCAGAATTGGCCAAATACCCATTCTTGATTAATCAAGAAAAGCTAATCACGGACGCGTTTCGGGCTGTTGGCCCTCGTCAGCGTGGTGTAAGCTGTACCTCAACGACCAAAAAACTGGTCATTCAGGTATCCTGAAAAATCATGAAACGGGTAGTTAAGGCCAGAATTGCATGAGAATGCGAAACAATTTCCAATGAATATAACAGCATAAACAGGAAGATACCATTACAATACCTTAGATATCTTAGAAGAAATCAATAGATCAATTTTATAGGTTCTGGATGCCTTAAAAATGTAAATAGACATATTCCATATCATTGTTAAATTACATACCAATTAAAAATTTCAGTTGTAAATATCCACGCTGCGCGCGTATGTTTTTGTAAATATTTCTTGTAAGATATAGTCGATGTTTTATTAAGCCCATTGAAGAGCAATTATCGCTTGAAAGATAGCGTTTTGTAATAAAAGGAAACTCATTGTGGGAAAATATTTTGTAATTTTAAAACTTTTTTCACAATTTTATCATGAATAGAAAACTAATCATTGCAAATTTTTCGGTAGATGGCAATTGAATATATAAATGAATACATATATAGGGATAATATGTACATTGCTAGACTGATGTGTATAGATATTGAACCTTTATCAGAAATATCTCAAACGGAGTGTGTTCGATACAAAGTGTTAGATATGAAAGCCAGAAGATCTAGCTAGTAGGTTATATGTTTTGCTTATCCCTAGTACACGTAGTACAGGCCATGATAATCATGGTGGGTAGAAGTAGACGACTGCCTTTACTATAAGTGCACCACATGTCTACACATGTGAAAAGCAGTTCGAATTTGCACTTACAAATGTTCCAAAGCCTCGTTTGGTTACTTTCACTCGCTGGTGGGGTTGGACTTTTGCAAGAATCGAGAGCCATTGGATAATTATTTTTATCAGAAAAAAAGGGCCCAATGCGGGAATTGAACCCGGGTCGTACGGAGCTGGACGTACTCCGTTGTTCTTCTTGCTCAACGGGGTGAAACAGGGCTGCGCGTCTAGCGCTGATCTCCTTTCGAACCAGGGTCGTAGAGGTCGAAAATCAACGGTTTAGATCATCCTTCCCCAAGTAGCTAGTAGGTGGACAAAGGAAACCTCCAGGAGAGTGTTCAAGAGGTGGTTAGGAGAGGTTAGATGGAGTATGCAGATAAGTCAAGTTAATTAGGCAGACGGACGTGAGGCAGGAAGTGGGTTAGCTTCGATCGCCGAGCACTAATCAGCCCGGACTTCTGGGCACGCCCTCAAAATTAAAGGCAACACGGACTTAATGGGACGCGAACCCAGGCGAGGTGATGTGTACCAGGCAAGATTAGATCGACACTTTGCGTGAGGTGTCAGGAATTTATAACTTTCTTAGAATTAACCCCGCGTAGTGGGACAAAGTCCTTTGACAATTTTCTATTGAAAAAAAAAAAAGACGCATTAATTAGTTTATAACCCAGTAACAAATAGGGATTCGAATAACCTCTCTGTTGTAATTACATGACAATTCTGATTATGGGATTCTAGCCTTGTCTACAGTTTCAAATAACCTCTCTGATAAGGCACAATTTGGATTATAGATTATAAACACAAGGTAATAAGACCAAATCCAAATAAATAAATAGTGTGTGACGTTTCGGTAACAGCGTTGTTACCATATTCAGACAAAAGTACTGATTGAGAAATTTTACCACAGCATGGTTTAAATAGTTACTGTTATCAAGTGTGTAAACAAACTCTCTGTTGTGACTCCGTGACAAATCACATTTTGAGATTCTAGCCTTGTCTATCTTCAGTTTCAAATAACCTCTCTGCTGTAACTCCGTGACAAATGTCAGTACGGTGTTCTAACCCGTCTCTTTTCAGTTTCAAATAACTCGGCCTAACCTGAAACTTTGAGCAATATTAAAATGGCAAAGGTCTCTACTCGAATATTCAACTATGGAAGATTCACTAAGCTCCATCGTAAAAATGTCTAGAGAATATATTTCGTCTCTTTTCACTGTAAGATAATATACAGTTAAACCTGTCTATAGCGCTCCCTCTAAATAGCTCCTCCCTCTCTATAGCGCCCGATTTTAAATACGTAGTACGATGCGATATTAACATTAAAAGTGACCTGTCTATAGCACCCCCTCTCTATAGCACCCTATTTTGGGGAGTCCCAAAAGGGGGCGCTATAGACAGGTTTAACTTTATATGCAAATATATAATCCTGTACCAAAGGTCACTTACAAAGGCTTGTTTCCTTCCGTCTTTTTATAGCTTTAAAAAGTTAAGTTTAAAGATGGGACGACCCCTCTATAGTTTCAAAACAACTTCCATTCTTCTGACTTGGGGGCTACCGAGGTGCTAATTGCAGTTGGGGCACGTAGCAGCATGTAAACAACAGGGAGGGAGGGACCCTGGGGGCAGGGGACCTTATTGGTTTAGGTCCCCTATTGCATTAGCCACAGACCTACTAGCCCCGGGGATGCTGGCCGCTGAAAAACAATCTGGCAAAACTTCCTCCGGAAATAGAATTTGGAAATAGTGATCCTTTGATTGGGACATCTCACTCATTTTAAAATTCATTAAATGTCAGGAGGGACTTTTCTTTCTTAATCGATTGTGGGGCTGTTCTAACAGCTTTACTCAGGTTTTGTTTTGCTGGGAGAAAAAGATCGAAAAGTTTGTCATAAGGAAATAGAGAAATGTATTTGAAATTAAACAAATATTTTAAAGGTGAAAATATCAGGCTTTCAGGGATGTTTCTTTTAAGAAATTTAATTCCGAAATCTCACAACAAGAATTTCGGGCACGAAAGTCCTTTTACAGGAGAAAACGCGATACAATAAATCACCAAAAAGCCAAGAGAGTTAAAATATAATAAAATAATATATCATATAATCTAATATGTTCCAATATGTACTAGACATTTCTCACTAACATTCAATAAATAGTTTGAGTCAAAAGGCGATCAATTAAGATTATATAAAAGGGCGTACCTGGATCTGTAAAGGGGAATTTTTTTTTTCTCGAAATATTTTTAGGAAAAAAATGCTTTTTTTCCCTTTACAGATCCAGGTACGCCCTTTCATATAATTCAATAAATAATTAACACAAAATTTGTTTTAAAAAAAAACAAAGTTTCAAGCAAATTCGCTTGTCTTCTAGATACTTCAATTGGAACCTTGAAGAAAAAAACATCGTTTTTATTTTGTCTTGACAAGCAGCCAACTTTCAAGAAGTTCATTGCATCCAATATATTGGTCTTACCTCAAGTTGTTGGTGTAACCAAAGAGATGATGGAAAGACAAGACCACCGATCAGTATTGCATGAGCAAAGTGTTGCTGCACTGAAGCTAATGAAGACTGTTGTTATTGAAGGTATTTATATAAACTCTGATCATACTAAGCCGTTGTTCCTCTTTTAAACAATTTATTTATTAAGAAAAAGACATCTCCTTATCGTACAACTGAAAGTTGCTGATGGCTTGCGCCATTTATCGGAATAAATATCAACTATTCGTTGATTTTTTTAATTATTCCAGAATTGGCCAGATACCCATTCTTGATTAATCAAGAAAAGCTAACCACGTACGCGTTTCGGGCTGTTGGCCCTCATCAGCGTGGTGTAAGCTGTACCTTTTTTACTACCATTTATTTATTTTTAAACGGAAATGCTCTGCTTTAAAATGTATTCAGATTTCTTCCGACTAGCCTTTATATTCTATTCCACTTCAGTTAAATGTAAATATATATCAAAAATAAAAATGACATATCCTGACCAGGAGCACATGTGCTTTACAGAAGGCAGAGCGCCATCTGTTGTAACAGAAACCAACTAAACATTGATTTAGCCTGTTCCCTGATATTTGGCCAACCCAATTTCTTGATAAATCAAGAAAAGTCATCCACGAACGCCTTTCGCGCTTTTTGGCGCTCGTCAGCGTGAAGTAGGCTGTACCACTGCGACCAAAAAGATTTTTTGGTCCCAGAGACTTCTTGAAAAACCAAGAAATGGGTATTTAAGGCCAAACTTGCGTAAATACGCTTAACACATGAAAAAATGATCAGGGAACAGGCTAAATCAATTTTAGTTGATTTCTGCTCCACCAGGTCCTCGTATTTTTGATTTCAATATCTGACTTTTTTATATTTTATTTTTTTCTTTCAATTTTTTCATATATATATATATGTGTGGTGGTTTGTAAATCAGTCATGATAGTTGTGGCAAGTGATAAGGACACACACAAGAAAAAGGATCCAGTAGCAAACATCTTTGAGAAGTAGATCGGAGAGAAAAGAGAAAGCCCGAGGACCACCCATGGAACAAATGGCGTGGAAGACACATCAGTGAGAACTGTCCCCTTGATCATCAAATCCAGGTGCTTCAAACTCCTCTCAGTAGAACTCATCAGTCCCCAGGGGAAGTGAGGGGGGAGACTGGGGCTCACGGAAATGTTTCTAGAAGACAGGAGATATGGTAACCCATAGGATTGTTCTGACCAGAGAGTTTTCTCTTCCCTTTCCTCATACTCCCACACAGACCATCTTTGTTTCAATAATTTTACAAATTATGGCATATATTCGGTTATCCAAAAAGTTCGCTTTTTTTAACGTTGTTTTTCTTATTATTTGGCGAATAATATTATTACGGCGAATACATAATACAATTATAATACAATATAATGCGGCCTATTTCCCATCCCTGGACACTTTTATTTTTCCTTTTATCATTACTCTTCACAACTCATCCTATCATACCTCATCCCTAAGGTTAGAAATAATCATTATTTCTCCCTAAATTTCGATTTTTCGTTCAAAAGAAACATTTGCGGTATATTTGTCAAATGTTGTGGAAGGCTGGTTAAACCGTTTGGTTTAGGACCACTACGACCCGGGTTCGATCCCCGCATTGGACACTTTTTTTCTGTTAAAAAAAAATGCTCCAATGGCCCCCCCGATTCTTGCAAAAGTCAAACCCCACCAGCGAGTGCAAGTAACCAAACGGGTCTCTGGCACATTTGTAAGTGCAAAGTCGAACTGCTTTCACATGTGTAGACATGTGGTGCGCTTATAGTAAAAAGCAGTCGCTAACTACCCACCGTGATTATCATGGCCTGTACCACGTGTACTAGGGATAAGCAAAAAAAAAAAACAATTACTTTATACATTATACAAAGACATTATACATAATGGCTAATAATATTGGTATTTCAATTTTTTGCAAGTGTTTACGAACTTTTGGGATAACATTGTATATCAATATAAATATATAAGTTAGCATACAATGATCTTTGTTGGCTGGTATTGTGATCAGGGTGCAAGGACCGATCTGCTACATGGACAAGACACCACCAACATACAAGGATATTTATAATACAATATAATGCAGCTTATGATTGTAGAACGACATTTGAAAATTATCCCTCATGTGTTTCTTTTGAACGAAAAATCGAAATTTATGTAAAGAAGAAATAACGATTATTTTTAACCTTACGAATGAAGTATGAAAGGATGAATTGTGAAGAGTAATGATAAACGGAAAAATAAAAGTGTTCAGGTTTCATCCTTTCATACTTCATCCTTAAGGTTAGAAATAATCGTGATTTCTCCTTTACATAAATATCGATTTTTCGTTCAAAAGATGCGGGATAATTTTCAAATGTCGTTCTACAATACAAGGATATAATTAAGGAAATATTCTAGAGTACTTCTCCCTATATACAGAGGAAGCTGCCCTCTAGATAAGATGGGCGGTATACTGCAAGGAGATAAGACGGGGGACGTATCAGCTGATGAAATGGCTCAGCGCCAGTTGGCCCTCTCTGGTGACAAATGCAGCGACGTCCAGCGGTTTGTCACTTGCTGTCGATATTTCTTTGTATTGGAGTTCCGTTTATTCCCATGTAATTCCTCCTGAACTCTCCACATATTGGCGTTATTCCGATATAGAAACGTTAGTGGCAAACAGAAAATGCTATGTAATAATGTTTGAACAATAAAATAGTAGTTTTGGTTTTGTTTTAAACGACCGTTTTCGATTCTGTAGTCTTGAAAAACAGGACAATACATCTTTTACTATATTGCCCTGTTTTTCAAGAACACATAATCGAAAAAAAATTCAATAGGAACAGATCCAAGTACTTTTATTTCCAGTAAAGAAAAAAAAAATGTATATTGATTCAATACCTTTTGTATAGATATATTTTAAATTATATAACAACAAATATATTTTAAGAAACTGATAATTTATATTATGCTTATTGTACATATTGCCAGACACTTCTTTTGTACACAGGTCTTCCACGTTTTTTTTCTCTCTTTCTCATTGTTAACATCATATGACTATTCTATTCACGGCTTAAAATTATTATATATGTATGTATAGACAAATGTAAAGGCATACATGTATGACAGCGTAAGTGTCCCTAGTGGGACATAGCGCTTTAAATTGAAATAAAATAAAATAAACGACCGTCCAATAAACTATTGAGTTTTTAACGCCTCTCTCTATTTAAATACCTCTATATTACTTCACCAAATGTTCTTCAAGCGTCCTTCAATGATGCTAAATGTCAGGTTTGCAACAACACCGTGAAGCTTTGCCTGCATAGGTTCGAATCCCTTCTTTTTGTTCCAAATTGCACAGTATCCTGAACTATATAACTTCTATTCATTTAGAAATCTTATTTTTATTATAATACATCAAAAGTTTATTAAAATATATATTAAAATCTGTAACAAATAAACTTACTGACAATGTGTTTCTTTTCAATAATATCATCAAATATTATCTCTACAGACCTAACTGCAATGATAAAAGTTATTGAATGAGAGGGCTTGGTTCATTATTAGTGAACCCTCTCAGCAGTTTCGCCAAATTAATCTCTAGACCGCTCTACTATTGTATTGGATTGGTTTGGAGTATACCCTGTATTTTCTATGGAAGGCAGCTTAGGGGTGTTTAGTGAACTTTGGACATAGCCTTATACTCAAGCTTAAATTCTATCGATAGATGGCAATTAATTTATAAATTTAATCTATTAAAGTTATATACAAAAAAAAGATGATAAACTTAGATATGTTAAATATTCTGTGAATAATACACATACACAGCACACACACAATACCACAGCTTTATAATCTGTAAATTAATTCACTATATATATATTTGCAATAATATATATAAACTAGCGAATGTTCCCGGCTTCGCCCGGTTTTTACCCGAGTAAAAGTTTGCCTAACAAACATTTGTTATAACGATTCTATAAAACATCCAATCCACCTATATATAGATTTATAAACGTATATAAATATTGTTATATGCGTTTAAATATATTTTCGAAACACATATTTTTTAAAAAACATTTATTAAATTTTAAATAATATATTTTCTTCAAATATACATTAATATTGAAATGCCAAGTTTTTTTACAGCGTCATTGGAATATTATATTACTAAATTCTAAAATTAAATATTAAATTTATTATACTTGGAACACATTTTAGCATTTTTACAATTTATAAATGTAATTTCACCAGATACCGCGAGAGGCGCTGCTTGCGAGTGAAAGTAGAAAATTTGCGAATGAAATTGCAACGAATATTTATTTCAAATCATATTCAAACCAGAAACCTTTTTAGTAGTATAGTAAATAACTTCCTAAAGTTTCACGGCGATTGGATAATCTTACCTTTTAAAAACATTCATCGTGTAAACAAACTAACATTCATCGTGTAAACAAACTAAGTGTAAAATTATTAACCAATCAAATTCATTTATCTTCGCGACCAGTGCTGCGCCAAGCGATAAAAGGCTGGAACTAACGCTTTTTGGTTTTACATAAAAAAAAACTCATTAACCTTTTTAGTGTTTTTAATAGCCTATATGTTAAACGAAATCTTCAGTTACCTACATGCGAAATTTCATAATGATTGATTCTGTAGATTTTGCGCAACGTGATAACAAACATCGATTTTGGATTTCATTTTTATAGATAAATATAGATATAAAAGATATGCATATATAAATATATTATAGCCATGTTTGTTAAATAGTTACTGTTTACTCTATATGATACATTGGCGCATTATTGCCTTATGAACAGCCTATAGAGGATTTAGAACTTATAACTCCTATAATTGATATAAGGAACATTTTCCCTCTATGAATATATTTTTTAATTTTTGACCACACTTTAATATGAATGTAAATACGTTTAGTTGTGTCATCTGTCTAGTTCAAATATCACAATTCAATAATCATAGCATAAAACCTTTACTCTGTTTTTCAATTTTATCTCTATTTACGTTACAACGCTGCTGTTTATGGAAATTCAATTTTGGAATGTCAACTTTTAGCTTGTCAGAAATAAAATGGCGATGTCTCCAAGCGTTCTTTTGTTGTCGACTGGTCAAAATAGTGGATGCGTTATTCCAAAGTCGATTTTATAAATAATATGAATTGTCTGTAACTAAGTCTATTGGGTATTATAAAGGCAGTTTTATAAAGACAATTTGTATGTTATGAAAAAGGGCATCGCCTTATCGTGCAACTGAAAGTTGCTTATGGCTTGCGCCATCTATCGGCCAATTCTGGAATAATTAAAAATCAACGAGAATAGTTGATATTTATTCCGATAGATGGCGCAAGCCATCAGCAACTTTCAGTTGCACGATAAGGAGATGCCTTTTTATTAATTTATACACCTGTTAGAACTCATGGAATATTGTATGTATATATGTAAATATTACAACTATTTTTTCATATTTTTGGTTTTTTGTGTGTCTGACCCCTCAGCGAAGGGGAATCTATTTTTTGCTGTTTCTTCTCCTCTTTTCACACACCGCCCCCCCCCCCCCCCCCCCCTTGCCGAGAGAATGTAAGCGTCCACCGGCCGGATGGACCGTCCAAAGTACCCACCGACCAATTGGAGGGGCGGAGGGGTCAAAAAGGTCAGGGCGCAGGCGCCAGAGTTGGTGTCACAGCTGTGCGGAGTAGACAAGAAAAAAGCCTCGCGGCGGCTCGCCCTAGATGAGCTCCGGGAACTTCGTCCATCTTCCATAAACGACCATACAAGCGGTCTGAGAAGGGACAGGGTGGCTGACATTTCAAAGAAAGGTGAAGCCGGGACGAATCGTTGAGAGATTCGCATAGTGGTTGGAGTACGTCAAGAGCGACGAATTGTGCTTCATCTGAAGATACCAGGAAGTTCGTCGAGGACAGACGAATTGTGCTTCCAAGGCAGGGGGGGCTCGGGCAAGCCGACCTAACAACTGAGAGGAACTGTTTTTTGGTGAGCACTCTCTCACATGCTTTTATTTCCTAAAAATTGATATATTTTTAATGTTAATCTAGCATATTTTGTAGTATTTTTCTTTTCTTATTTTTACTAAGTTTTTTTATATTTCGTCAATATCATCATTTTATATATTTTCTTTTGTTAAAAAACATTTAAGTTGCATGCAAAAAATTTTGGAATACACAAAAATAATAAGTTTTTCATATATTTTTTTATCCTTCATTTTATAGCTAACATTAAACAAAACTTTATATGTGTAACCTTTTGTTGTCTTCCTTTTTTCTTGTCTACTCCGCACAGCTGTGACACCAACTCTGGCGCCCGCGCCCTGACCTTTTTGACCCCTCCGCCCCTCCAATTGGTCGGTGGGTACTTTGGACGGTCCATCCGGCCGGTGGACGCTTACATTCTCTCGGCAAGGGGGGGGCCGGTGTGTGAAAAGAGGAGAAGAAACAGCAAAAAATAGATTCCCCTTCGCTGAGGGGTCAGACACACAAAAAACCAAAAATATGAAAAAATAGTTGTAATATTTACATATATACATACAATATTCCATGAGTTCTAACAACACCTTATCCCGGTACAATATCACATTTGTACTAATTTTTTCACAATTTGTATGTTGTAGAAGATTAGAGTAAAGATGACATGGCAATTTTTCAAGACGATTTGAAAAATACTCCATTACTAGACAATTTAGTTTTTGTGCTCTTTAATATTTCATATTATACAAACCTCTTTGCCTGTTAGAAGATAGAAATTGCCTGGCTGGTATTCATATTTCTTCTTCTATGCCTGTTAGTGAATGTTTAGCTAACCATTATTTTGTTTAAAAAAACAGGTATTATCATTATTCTTAGTAGTAATGGGGGTAGTAAGGAATATAGGAATGTATTAATATATTTCATCATATTCCATTTCCAATTTCAGAATATGCAACTGAGCCCGATACAGACTTATTTACATATTCCTGGGTAGAATGTGTGGGAATACTTAGAAACCTTTTTTTATATACCTTTTCAAAGTTCTATCTGGATAGGTCTCTTGAAGACATGTGGGAAATAGCAGACGAGACAAATTAGTTCTCGGTATTGGGCTGAACTCTATATGCTAGTGTTGAAACCGCTTTGACTCCATATATATCCAGATAGGTAGGATATGTTTGGGAATAAATAGAATATTATTTATAAAGCAATAACGCGCAATCTATATACAAGAAATGAAAGAATTTAGCACGAATGTTTATCAAAATTCAAAACTATTATAGACGCGTATGATTTTTTTTTTTATAAACAATTTCTACTGTCCTTACTGCAATGGAAAAATTAATGAGAGAGCCTGGCTCATCAGTGATGAACCCTCCCAGCGGTTTTGCCAGTTTAATCTACTATACCGCTGTTATATTGCATTTTTCGAACTTCCTTTTATAGTGATACTGATGCTAGACTCTTTGAATGGGTATTTTAGATGAACTATGGATATAAGTTTTGAGGACAGTAGAGTTTCATACAATTATAAATATAAAAAATGCTTCGAGCAATCGCTTTTCCGCAAATATCAAATTGTGTCTTTTTATTATAGCAATTATAATACGATGCATTAACGCGCCATCTGCTATCTCTACTGTCCTGCGATGAAAAGATATTGGGATAGCTTGGCTCATCAATGGTGAACCCTCCCAGCGGTTTCTCCAAATTAATCCACCAGACCGCTTCTTAGAACTCTAATACTGTATTGGACGATCCTGTTTATATATGCTACAATGAAGGATGGAATCTCAGAAATGGTATTCAAGAAAACTTAAGCCTTAAGCTTTTAGGACTGTAGAATTACATTTAAATATTTGCATCAAGCAATGCTCTTTCGCAAGCAATAAGAACAAGTTAGGTATGAATTAACACAAATCAATAACACGCCATCTATACATTGTAACATAGTATTTATTAATTTTATTATTTTTTTATTAACAGAGTGGTCATTTTTATGTTTATATCTTGCGACTCTGTAAATTTTCCTCGTGGCTTATCTTTTGTTTACCATTCTTAGTTTTGTGCTTGCCTTGAATAAATTGTTGTCTCCTCCTGAAGTTTTTGTCTTCCCTAATATTCCACGTGGCAATATAATGAAAACATTAAGACGCGAATGTTTCTTTTCACTTATAAAACAAACCTCTACTGTCCTTACTGCGATGAATACAAACATACAAATTTATTCAGTGAACTGGTAATTTGAATATTACGGCGTTAAAATTTTGATAGTTACTGTTTGATGATTATATGTCAAGTTTTTTGGTAATTATTCTTAATTCATAGAAGCATTTTTCTGGCAGACATATTCAATTTTTTATCATCATCATTTTTTTTCCCCTTAGTTATCAAATCATTTGCAATTGTAGTTTATTTTTTGTTTTGTTGTGTTCCTTTTTAAGCAATAAAATATATAGAACTAAAGTGTAATATTTAATTCGAACATATGGAACCAACATCGATTCATTTTTAAAACAAAGCAAAATCATAATCTTATACAACTTTCACTTTTTCATACATATATAATGGATACATTAAGACGCGAATGTTTCTTTTTCACACATAAAACAGACTTCTACTGTCCTTACTGCGATGAATAAATACAAATCTATCCAGTGAACTGGTAATTTGAATAATACGGTGTTGAAATTTTGAGAGTTACTGTCAAGGAAAAAAACTGCCGTTGAACATGGGATGTCTTGAGGGAAGAAATGAGATCGAATTATTTCCTTATAAGACTTGACTATAGAGGAGTGTTTATCTACATTATTCACGGCTGGTGAGATCGTCAATGAAGTATTTCTTTCAAAAAGTAAAAAATAAATATCAGTTAAAAAGTTTCTTTTAATTCGAAATTTTCAAGGTTTCGAGCAAATATACTGTTCTTCAACGGGCTAATACTCTATGTACAATCTCTAAATAATCTTTATACAAAATAATTGAGAAACATTTGTTATTGACATATGTGGGCGTGCATCAGATTGTTTCCAGCTAAAGTAATAGATATTATACTGGGATGTAATATATATACATACAAATAATTATTAATATTTAGATTATTTTTAGGGATATTGTTATATTGGGTTGGAAGGTCAATTTTTTCTATTAATGCTATTTATTTTTGATGATACCAGTGCTTCCAGGAATAATCGTTGTTGCTTACTTTCTTTGCTCGAACGCCCATTGTCCAGGGAGGTATTACACGCAGGAGAGGCAATCGTCCAAATTCCACCAGCAGTATGTCCCTTCCTGCTGATTTATCTTTCTCAGGGGAGAAGGGATCCTCCTTTCCTTGTCCAGACATTGCTCCATCGACAGTATAGACAGAGATAGCTCTGTAGCATGGTGACAGCTACTCCGACCTGATAATAATGTCAACATTTCATCCAGGTAGATAAATATGATGGAAAGATAAACGGAACAAACAGAATATGAAAATTAGCTTGACTAATTAGAATATTCCGTGGTCCAAATTACGGCGGTGCTCCATCCATACCTATCTCTATATCTTGTTCAGAAGTCATACATTGTAAAATAATTACACGGAGTAAGCATAGAAAAGTTTATAGGTACAACAATATGTAGAACGACATTTGAAAAATATCCCTCATGTGTTACTTTTGAACGAAAAATCGAAATTTATTTTAAGGAAAAATAACGATTATTTCTAACCTTAGAGATGAAGTATGAGAGAATGAATTGTGAAGAGTAATTATGAACGGAAAAATAAAAGTTTTCAGGGATGGGAAACGAACCCACAGTGTTCCTCTTACCGGGCAGATTCCATGTCCACTAGGTTACCCCGGACATATTACGTTGCCAAAAGAATGTTGAATTCGATATTGTCGCGTATATGAGCCTTCAAAACACCTACAACCTCCGCCAATAGATGGCGCTTTCGCCTATTTCTGGTCTGGAAATAATGTGGGAATCGCCGACTGCTGTTGTCCTGTTTTCTGGGACAAATGTTTGTAAATACAAGTTTATTTTGGCCCTACGAGGTAACGTAATGTAACTACCTGTTAATTGTTATTCTATGTATATGTGTAGTATAAATTACAATTAAAAAAAGGAGGAGTGTTAGAAGTCTTGTTGCCGGTTGCTGTTGTTACTCTCGCCAACACCACAGCCGCTACACTTCTGGTAAATCTCTCGTGTCCCCCCACCAGTGGTAAGGCCGAGAGATACTGCCAGAGGAATGAATATCCACCAGAGTGGTGGTTCTCGGAGGTCTTTGGGTGGACTGCAGGGTAGGGCTGCAGAGGGAAAGCAACGGAGCCCAGGATAGGTGATCCACGGAGGAGGAAGAAACTCCGCCTTTGTCGGTCTCAAGCCCAGATGAAAAAGGAGGAGG
>CP092866.1:125491579-125565791 GCA_030710605.1 Cordylochernes scorpioides
GATCCTGGTTCATGGTTATCGGGGAAATGACGGTTCATACCGCTGACCACCGACTCTTTTTTGTTTATAAGAAACACATGGCCAAAAATAATCATTAAACATTGTATCGATAGCAATTAAATTTTATATTTGTAGTTTCACCAAATTAATCTCCACACCGCTCTACTATTGTATTGATTCCCTTTATACCCATATTTACTAAGAAGGGCAGCCTAAACGGTGTTTATGGAACCTATGGGCATTAGTCTGTAGAGGTGAATTCATAGAATTACAAGAAATTACATCGAGCAATGGTCTTCCGCAAATATTGTTTCATATTAAAGATATTATTGGAATTGGAGAGGCTAGATTTACCAAATCTAGCTAAGCTCCCCTGGCGGTGCCACCGCCGGTGAGAAGTGGTGCGCCTAGGTAGTTGATGACGAAGAATCAGAGGTGGTGCGCATACGCGGCGGAAAAAAGAAGCAGAAAGAACTTTTACCAATAATATAATATTCCTGATATCATTTGGTTCCATTTGAAAAAGACTTAACTATAAACCTACTAGGACTTATTTGGAATACAACTAAAGATCTTATTATCCAGTTAAATCATAATTTTTGGTCCCTCGAGCCGGATAATTATTGACGACCTATTGGATTAAATTTAGGTACTTTAATTAAAACATAAGGATTAAATATGAAAAAGTTCGACACGCGTTTAAATGGCGTCGCTTCCCTTCTTGGTAAAAGTTCTTTCTGCTTCTTTTTTCCGCCGCGCATGCGCACCAACTCTGATTCTTCGTCATCAACTACGTAGGCGCACCACTTCTCACCGGCGGTGGCACCGCCAGGGGCGCTTAGCTAGATTTGGTCAATCTAGCCTCTCCAATTCCAATAATAGCTTTAATATGAAACAATATTTGCCGAAGACCATTGCTCAATGCAATTTCATGTAATTCTATGCATTCACCTCTACAGACTGAAGTCCATAGGTTCCATAAACACCCCTAGGCTGCACTTCTTAGTGAATATGTGTATATAGGGAATCGATACAATAGTAGAGCGGTGTGGAGATTAATTTGGCGAAACCACTAAGAGAGTTCACAACTGATGAGCCAAGCCCTCTAATTTAATAACCACAATCATTGCAGTAAGGTCTTTAGAAATATTATTTGTGATAATATATCATATTAGAGAGAAACGCCTTGCCAAAACTAATCATTTAAAATTACAAAATAATTTTTCACAATGAGTTACTTTTTATTACAAAACGCTAGCTTTCAAGTGATAATCGCTCTTCAACTGGCTTAATAAAACAACGTCGACTATATATTACAAGAAATATTTACAAAAACATACGCGCGCAGTGTGGATATTTACAATTAATCCAGAATAGGACAAATGTCCTTTCTTGATTAATCAAGAAAAGCTAACCACTTAAGCGTTTCGGGCTGTTGGCCCTCGTCAGCGTGGTGCAAGCTGTACCTCAACGACCAAAGAACTGGTCATTCAGGCATCCTGAAAAATCATGAAACGGGTAGTTGAGGCCAGAATTTCGTGAGACCGCGAAACAATTTCCAATGGATATAACAGCATAAACAGGAAGATACCATCACAATACCTTAGATATCTTAGAAGAAATCAATAGATCAATTTTATAGGTTCTGGATGCCTTAAAAATGTAAATAAACATATTCCATATCATTGTTAAATTACATACCAATTAAAAATTTCAGTTGTAAATATCCACGCTGCGCGCGTATGTTTTTGTAAACATTTCTTGTAAGATATAGTCGATGTTTTATTAAGCCCATTGAAGAGCAATTATCGCTTGAAAGATAGCGTTTTGTAATAAAAGGAAACTCATTGTGAGAAAATATTTTGTAATTTTAAAACTTTTTTCACAATTTTATCATGAATAGAAAACGAATCATTGCAAATTTTTCGGTAGATGGCAATTGAATATATAAATGAATACATATATAGGGATAATATGTACATTGCTAGACTGATGTGTACAAATATTGAACCTTTATCAGAAATATCTCAAACGGAGTGTGTTCGATACAAAGTGTTAGATAGGAAAGCCAGAAGATCTAGCTAGTAGGTTATATGTTTTGCTTATCCCTAGTACACGTAGTACAGGCCATGAAAATATTGGTGGGTAGAAGTAGACGACTGATTTTACTGTAAGTGCACCACATGTCTACACATGTGAAAAGCAGCTCGAATTTGCACTTACAAATGTGTCAGAGCCCCATTTGATAACTTGCATTCGCTGGTGGGGTTCGACCTTTGCAAGAATTGAGGGTTATTGGAGATTTTTTTATCAGAAAAAAGTGCCCAATGCGGGAATCGAACCCGGGTCGTACGGAGCTGGACGTACTCCGTTGTTCTTCCTGCTCAACGGAGTGAAACAGGGCTGCGCGTCCAGCGCTGATCTCCTTTCGAACCAGGGTCGTAGCGGTCGATAATCAACGGTTTGGAACATCCTTCCATCGACCTCCAAGTAGCTAGTAGCTGTACAAAGGAAACTTCCAGGAGAGTGTTCAAGAGGTGGTTAGGAGAGGTTAGATGGAGTATGCAGATAAGTCAAGTTAATTAGGCAGACGGACGTGAGGCAGGAAGTGGGTTAGCTTCGATCGCCGAGCACTAATCAGCCCGGACTTCTGGACACGCCCTCAAAATTAAAGGCAACACGGACTTAATGGGACGCGAACCCAGGCGAGGTGATGTGTACCAGGCAAGATTAGATCGACACTTTGCGTGAGGTGTCAGGAATTTATAACTTTCTTAGAATTAACCCCGCGTAGTGGGACAAAGTCCTTTGACAATTTTCTATTGAAAAAAAAAAGACGCATTAATTAGCTTATAACCCAGTAACAAATAGGGATTCGAATAACCTCTCTGTTGTAACTTCGTGACAATTCTGATTATGGGATTCTAGCCTTGTCTACAGTTTCAAATAACCTTTCTTATAAGGCACAATTTGGATTATAGATTATAAACACAAGGTAATAAGACCAAATCCAAATAAATAAATAGTGTGTGACGTTTCGGTAACAGCGTTGTTGCCATATTCAGACAAAATTACTGAATCAGAAATGTCACCACAGCATGGTTTAAATAGTTACTGTTATCAAGTGTGTAAACAAACTCTCTGTTGTGACTCCGTGACAAATCACATTTTGAGATTCTAGCCTTGTCTATCTCAGTTTCAAATAACCTCTCTGCTGTAACTCCGTGACAAATGTCAGTACGGTGTTCTAGCCTCGTTTTTTTTTCAGTTTCAAATAACTCGGCCTAACCTGTAGCTTTGAGCAATATTAAAGTGACAAAGGTCTCTGATCGAATATTCAACTATGGAAGATTCACTCAGCTGCGTCGTAAAAATATCTACAGAATACATTTCTTCTCTTTTTACTACACTGCGTGACATTGAAAATGGAACACCAAGAAATAGTGGCCAGAAAGTGATGAAACTCGGCAGACAGAGAGAGACAGGGACGAACAATAAGTGATCTTTATTTCAAAATGATAGTCATAATACAGAGCGAGAACGGCGTCGGCTTAGTAGCAAGTAGGACCACCGCGGACGGCGATGCACGCAGCAACACGTCTAGGTAGAGAGTCAATCAGAGTACGGATGGCGTCCTGAGGGATGGCTCTCCATTCCCTCTCAACCATTTGCCACAGTTCGTCTTCTGAACGCGGCTGTGGCAAGGCATGCAAACGGCGTTCAATGATGTCCCAGATGTGCTCGATTGGTGAGAGATCAGGAGAGTACGGTGGCCAGGGAAGCATCTGTACATCTTGCAGAGCTTGTTGGCTAATGCGAGCAGTGTGCGGTCGGGCGTTATCCTGCTGATAAAGGGCATTGGGTACCCCCTGAAGGTAGGGGAGTGTCACCGGTCGCAGCACATCATCAACGTATCGTTGGGCCGTCATAGTGCCCTGAATACGAAGTAAAGGTGACCTGGAATCATACGCGATTGCGCCCCAAACCATGATTCCACGTTGTCGCACGGTGGGGCGTTCCACAATTGCTGCCGGATTGGACCTTTCTCCACGTCGACGCCACACGCGTACACGGCGACTATCACTGGACAAGCAGAAACGCGACTCATCGGAGAACACGACCCTGTGCCATTCCGTCATCCACGTCGATCTAGCCCGGCACCATTCCAAACGTTGGCGCCTATTCGGTGGGGTCAATGGCAGTCTTCTTAGCGGACGGCATGAGTGCAAGCCATTAGCAACCAATCGACGGGAAATGGTTCTGGTCGAGATGGAATGATCTAGGGTGTCTTGCACATGTTGCAGGATGGCGGTACAAGTGGCTTGTGGGGCCGCCACTGCTTGTCGAAGGATACGCCGATCCACACGTGCTGACGTCACTCTGGTTGCACCGACATTCCTATAAATTGCCACATTTCCATGTTCCAACCATCTTCTCCACAGTCGGTGCACCGTGGACGCACCAAGGTGTGTATCAGTTGCGATTTGACGTATGGACCAACCTGCCCTTTTCAGTCCGATCACCATGCCCCTCGTAAAAGCGTCTGTCTGCTTGAACTGCCTCCGTTTACGATGACCTGGCATTCTCTGTTATTACACGTGTCTTTTGACACAAGAACAAAATTTCTACAATGATTTTCCTTGAAGAAATAACGACACGAATACTGTCCTTTCTGCAAGTTTCTTCCCTTATATCTTACTCCATGTGCGCACGAGAGCTGCGCATTTTACATCATTTGCATAACTCGGTTAGGCGCGTCTACCCTGAAATTTGCATAATTTTCTGGCCACTATTTCTTGGTGTTCCATTTTCAATGTCACGCAGTGTATAAGATAATATACAGTTAAACCTGTCTATAGCGCTCCCTCTAAATAGCGCTTCTCTCTCTCTATAGCGCCCGATTTTAAATACGTAGTACGATGCGATTTACATTAAAAGTGACCTGTATATAGTACCCCCTCTCTATAGCACCCTATTTTGGTAAGTCTCAAGAGGGGGGCGCTATAGATAGGTTTAACTGTATATGCAAATATATAATCCTGTACCAAAGGTCACTTACAAAGACTTGTTTCCCTCCGTCTTTTTATAGCTTTAAAAAGTTCAGTTTAAAGATGGGACGACCCGATATACAGTTTCAAAACAACTTCCATTCTTCTGACTTGGGAGCTACCGAGGTGCTAATTGCAGTTGGGGCACGTAGCAGCATGTAAACAACAGGGAGGGAGGGACCCTGGGGGCAGGGGACCTTATTGGTTTAGGTCCCCTATTGCATTAGCCACAGACCTACTAGCCCCGGGGATGCTGGCCGCTGAAAAACAATCTGGCAAAACTTCCTCCGGAAATAGAATTTGGAAATAGCGATCCTTTGATTGGGACATCTCACTCATTTTAAAATTCATTAAATGTCAGGAGGGACTTTTCTTTCTTAATCGATTGTAGGGCTGTTCTAACAGCTTAGTTTTGTCTTGCTGGGAGAAAAAGATCGAAATGTTTGTCATAAGGAAATTGGAGAAATGTATTTGAAATTAAACAAATATTTTAAAGGTGAAAATATCAGGCTTACAGGGATGTTTCTTTTAAGTAATTTGATTCACAAATCTCTTATAATTCGGCAATGAAAGCCCTTTTACAGGAGAAAACGCGATATAATAAATCACCAAAAGCCAAGAGAGTTAAAATATAATAAATGATATTTCATATAATCTAATATGTTCCAATATGTACTAGAACATTTCTCACTAACATTCAACAAATAGTTTGAGTCAAAAGGCGAACCATTAAGATTATATAAAAGGGCGTACCTGGATCTGTAAAGGGGAACACTTTTTTTTTTCTCGAAATATTTTGAGAAAAAAATTGTTTTTTTTTTCATTACAGATCCAGGTACGCCCTTTTATATAATTCAATAACTACTTAACACAAAATTTGTTTAAAAAAAAAAAACCTAAGTTTCAAGCAAATTCGCTTGTCTTCTGGCTACTTCACTTAGAACCTTGAAGAAAAAACATCGTTTTTATTTTGTTTTGACAAGCAGCCAACTTTCAAGAAGTTCATTGCATCCAATATATTGGTCTTACCTCAAGTTGTTGGTGTAACCAAAGAGATGGAAAGACAAGACCACCTATCAGTATTGCATGAGCAAAGTGTTGCTGTACTGAAGCTAATGAAGACTGTTGTTATTGAAGGTATTTATATAAACTCTGATCTTACTAAGCCGTTGTTCCTCTTTTAAACAATTTATTTATTAAGGCATCTCCTTATCGTACAACTGATAGTTGTTGATGGCTTGCGCCATTTATCGGACTAAATATCAACTATTCGTTGATTTTTTTTTAATTATTCCAGAATTGACCAGATACCCATTCTTGATTAATCAAGAAAAGCTAACCACGTACGCGTTTCGGGCTGTTGGCCCTCGTCAGCGTGGTGTAAGCTGTACCTTTTTTATTACCATTTATTTATTTTTAAACGGAAAAGCTCTGCTTCAAATTGTATTCAGATTTCTTCCGAACAGCCTTTATATTCTATTCCACTTCAGTTAAATGTAAATATATATAAAAAATAAAAAAAGGCATATCCTGACCAGGAGCACATGTGCTTTACAGAAGGCAGAGCGCCATCTGTTGTAACAGAAATCAACTAAACATTGATTTAACCTGTTCCCTGATATTTGGCCAACCCAATTTCTTGATAAATCAAGAAAAGCCATCCACGAACGCGTTTCGCGCTTTTTGGCGCTCGTCAGCGTGAAGTAGGCTGTACCACTGCGACCAAAAAGGTATTTTGGTCCTAGAGACTTCTTGAAAAACCAAGAAATGGGTATTTAAGTCCAAACTTGCGTAAATACGCTTAACACATGAAAAAATGTTCAGGGAACAGGCTAAATCAATGTTTAGTTGATTTCTGTTCCACCAGATGGCGCTCTGCCTTCTGTAAAGTACATGTGCTCCTGGTTAGGATATGCCATTTTTATTTTTGATTTCAACACCTGACTTTTTTTATATTTTATTTTTTTCTTTCATTTTGTAATGGAGTAAAGCAGTAAAGCAGCCGTGGTAGTTGTGGCAAGTGGTAAGGACGCACACAAGAAACAGGATACAGTAGCAAACATCTTTGAGAAGTAGATCGGAGAGGAAAGAGAAAGCCCGAGGACCACCCAAGGAACAAATGGCGTGGAGGACACATCAGTGAGATCTGTCCTCTTGATAATCAAATCCAGGTGCTTCAAACTCCTCTCAGTAGAACTCATCAGTCCCCAGGGGGAGTGAGGGGGGAGACTGGGGCTCACGGAAATGTTTCTAGAAGACAGGACATATGGTAACCCATAGGATTGTTCTGACCAGGAAGGTTTCCCTTTCCTCATCCTCCCACACAGACCTTTATTTCAATAGTTCTACAAATTATGGCATATATACGGTTGTCCAAAAAGTTCGCTTTTTTAACGTTGTTTTTCTTATTACTTGGCGAATAATATTATTACGGCGAATACATAATGCAATTATCTATATTAATAAAATGGAAATTTCATAAGTGGACATCACTAAAAACTTTCGTTACAATGCATCAATTTCAACCAAATTTTCAACATTTATGTAAAACGAGATGGAGCAGGTTTTGCTTAACATCAAAATATATTTCCTAACATTAACATGCGTAACTTCGCTGTTATCGATTAAATACAAAAAAAAAATCAACAGAGTTAATTTTATTTATATATAAATACAAAATTAAATTTCAACAGAGTTCATTTTTTTACATACTAGCTAATAATCTCAATCTAAAAAATATTCAAAACAAGCAATTTTAAGATAACACCATATGTAAAACAGTCGACCAAGAAAACAACAACGATATTACATCTTTCTCACATATTCACACACAATATTGATTAATAATTAAAACTAATCTTTAACATTGTTTATTATACTTCAACTTTTATTTCTACATTTGTTTTTAAATACCCAATTGTTTTATCATGTTTCTAATTTCGCCTAACAAATATACAAATTTATAGTGACCAACATGCAAATTTTATCTTTGTTTTTATTTAACTTGATATCGTAAACATAACATCCATTGTAAGCATTTTTCTGTTCACCTTCCGTGGTTTCTCTTTTCTCTGATAGTTTTTAGGTGTAGTATATTTTCTTATTACTAGACTACAAACATTCCCTCGAGAAAAACCTGGGCGAAGCCGGGTACATCCGCTAGTAATACAATATAATGCAGCTAGTTTCCCATCCCTGGACACTTTTATTTATTTATTTATTTATTTCCTCTCAAATTTACAGTGTACCATTCGAGCATAAAGCTCACGAGTCACTTTGTCGTGGATGTTAGGCATCAAGAATTTCTAAAAATGGCCTTCAGAACTGACTGGAAGGATGTCTTGGATTGAGGTCTCCATCAAATTGGAACAATTCTTGTATAACTGGATTTTGGGAAGTAGAGAGTACTTTTTTTTACGTTTATCATTACTCTTCACAATTCATCTTTTCATACCTCATCCCTAAGGTTAGAAATAATCGTTATTTTTCCTTAAATTTACATTTTTCGTTCAAAAGAAACATTTTATACACCTATCCCCCGATTTACACGGTAGATACGTTCCTGAGAAAAACGTGTAAATCGGGGGATAGGTGTACACAGAAATAAAAATAAAATGCATTGACAGTTTAAAATATGTAGTCAGCACATAAGCTCGGGATTCCTCGTGAGATGTGTACACAGCGCATGTGTTCAATCACAGTAGCATTTAGTATAGTGCGATAAAAACAAAAACAAAAAACTTATTTGGAAAACCGTGTAAAAGCGAAAACGTGTAAAAATAGTACTGTGTAAATCGGAGGATAGGTGTATTTGTCAAATTTAATTCTATAATACAATTACTTTATACATAATACAAAGACATTATACATAACGGCTAATAATATTTCAATTTTTTGCAAGTGTTTACGAACTTTTGAGACAACATTGTTTATCAATATATACGTATATAAGTTAGTATACAATGATCTTTGTTGGCTGGTAATGTGATCAGGGTGCACGGACCGATCTGATCTGCTCCATGGACAAGACACCACCAACATACAAGGATATTTATAATACAATATAATGCGGCTTATGATTGTAGAACGACATTTGAAAATTATCCCGCATGTGTTTCTTTTGAACACAAAATCGAAATTTATGTAAAGGAGAAATAACGATTATTTCTAACGTTAAGAATGAAGTATGAAAAGATGAATTGTGAAGAGTAATGATAAACGGAAAAATAAAATGTCCAGGATTCATCCTTTCATACTTCATCCTTAAGGTTAGAAATAATTGTTATTCTCCTTTACATAACTTTCGATTTTTCGTTTAAAAGATGCGGGGTAATTTTCAAATGTCCTTCTACAATACAAGAATAAATATTAAGGAAATATGCTAGAGTACTTATCCCTATATACAGAGGAATCTGCCCCCAAGATAAGATGGGCAGCATACTGCTGGGGTATAGGACGGGGGGACGTATCAGCTGATGAAATGGCTCAGCGCCAGTTGGCCCTCTCTGGTGACAAATGCAGCGACGTCCAGCGGTTTGTCACTTGCTGTCGATATTTCTTTGTATTGGAGTTCCGTTTATTCCCATGTAATTCCTCCTGAACTCTCCACATATTGGCGTTATTCCGATATAGAAACGTTAGTGGCAAATAGAGAATGCTATGTAATAATGTTTGAACAATAAAATAGTAGTTTTGGTTTTGTTTTAAACGACCGTTTTCGATTCTGTAGTCTTGAAAAACAGGACATCTTTTACTAGATTGTCCTGTTTTTCAAGACTACAGAATCGAAAAAAAAATTCAATAGGAACAGATCCAAGTACTTTTATTTCCAGTAAAGAAATGTATATTAAATTCAATACCGTTTGTATAGATATATTTTAAATTATAAGGCAACAAATATATTTTAAGAAACTGATAATTTATATTATGCTTATTGTACATATTGCCAGACACTTCTTTATTTTGTACACAGGTCTTTTCTTATTTTTTTCTCACTTTCTCATTGTTAACATCATATGACTATTCTATTCACGGCTTAAAATTATTATATATGTATGTATAGACAAATGTAAAGGCATACATGTATGACAGCGTAAGTGTCCCTAGGGGGACATAGCGCTTTAAATTGAAATAAAATAAAAAAACGACCGTCCAATAAACTTAGCGCCTCTCTCTAGTCAAATACCTCTATATTACCTCACCCTAAGTTCTTTAAGCGTCCTTCAGTGATGCTAAATATCAATGTTTGCAACAAGAACGTGAGGCTTTGCCTGCATAGGTTCGAATCCCATCTTTGTTCCAAATTGCAAAATATCCTGAACTATATAACTTCTATTCATTTAGGAACCTTATTTTTATTATAATACATCAAAAGTATATTAAAATATCTATTAAAAATTATATCTATTAAATTTGTAACAAATAAAGTTACTGGCAATGTGTTTCTTTTCAATAATATCATCAAATATTATCTCTACAGACCTTACTGCAATGATATATGTTATTGAATGAGAGGGCTTGGCTCATCATTAGTGAACCTTTTTCACGATTTCACCAAATTAATCTCTAGACCGCTCTACAATTGTATTGGATTGGTTTGGAGTATACCCTGTATTTTCTATGGAAGGCAGCTTATAGGTGTTTAGTAAACTATGGACATAGGCGTATACTCAAGCTTAAATTCTATCGATAGATGGCAATTAATTTATAAATTTAATCTATTCAAGTTATATACAAAAAAAAAGATGATGAACTTAGATATGTTAAATATTCTGTGAATAATACATACACAGTACACACAATATCACGGCTTTATAATATGTAAATTAATTAACTATATATATTTGCAATTATATATATAAACTAGCGAATGTTCCCCGCTTCGCCCAGTTTTTACCCGAGTAAAAGTTTGCCTAACGAACATTGGTTATAACGATTCTAGAAAACATCTAATCCACCTATATATAGATTTATAAACGTATATAAATATTGTTACTACTTAGCCATAAAAAAGAAGTGCCAGGCATAATTATAACCACCACAGACCAACTAATTCTAAACGATCAGATGAAAATCATTGATTCAACCCACTTTGCTCACCACAAATTTTGAGTGAATCATTCATGACAGAGGAGTACCTACGATTAAATATCTCGCTTCCCAACAAAAGACTCGTAGCACAACATAGAGTTTTATGGCAATTTTTCAGGGAAGAAAGAAAATACTTCTGGAAAGAAAATGGCCGGAACTGTTTACTTTGTAAGGATCTCATGGATGATAATTTGGTTCACTATTTCTTCCAATGCCCTCTCTTAACAGAAAAACGTACTGAAATTTTCCCAAGCCCTAACTCTGGTCAATTTAGATACCATCGCATATGTCAACTTCTCTCTTCAGCTCTGAATGATGATTTACTGATTGTTAGATACTTTAAGTTCTGCACAGAAACTGGGCGCATGAGAAAGAATGCAGGGCAAAGGATACTGGAGGATGAACTATCTGTAAATAGGTAACTGAATGTGAGACAAACTTTATTTTCTTGTAAATGTTTCCTCTTCCCTCTCCTCTTGTTGATGTGTAAATACGCCGAATCCTGTATGGGGCGGAATGCCCTAAATAAAGGCTTTTGTTGTTGGTATATAAATATTGTTATATGCGTTTAAATATATTTTTGAAACGCATAATTTTTTGAAAACATTTATTAAGTTTTAAATAATATATTTTCTTTAAATATATATTAATATTGAAATGCCAAGTTTTTTTTACAGCGTCATTGGAATATTATATTATTAAATTCTCAAATTGAATATTAAATTTATTATACTTGGAACACATTTTAGCATTTTTACAATTTATAAATGTAATTTCACCAGATGCCGCGAAAGGCGCTGCTTGCGAGTGAAAGTAGGAAATTTACAAATAAAAGTGAAAGGAATATTTATTTAGTATCAAATTCAAACCAGAAACCTTCCCAGTAGTATAGTAAATATATAACTTTCTAAAATTTCACGGTTATTGGATAATTTTACCTTTTAAAACATTCATCGTGTAAACAAACTACGTGTAAAATTATTAACCAATCAAATTTATTTATCGTCGCGACCAGTGCTGCGCCAAGCGGTAAAAGGCTGTAACTAACGCTTTATGGTTTTACATTTAAAAAAAACGCATTAACCTTTTTAGTTTTTTGAATAGCCTATATGTTAAACGAAATATTCAGCTGCCTACATGCGAAATTTCATAATGATTGAATCTGTAGATTTTGCGCAACGCGATAACAAACATCGATTTTGGATTTCATTTTTATAGATATAAATGATATAGATATAGATAGATATAATAGATATACATATATAAATATATTATAGCTATGTTTGTTTAATAGTTAATGTTTACTCTATATTATATATTGGTGCATTATTGCCTTATGAACAGCCTATAGAGTTTGTAGAACTTATAATTCCTATAATTGATATAAGGAACATTTTCTCTCTGTGAATATATATTTTAATTTTTGACCACACTTTAATATATTTGTAAATACGTATAGTTGTGTCATCTGTCTAGTTTTAAATATCATAATTCAATAATCATAGCACAAAATCTTTACTCTGTTTTTCAATTTTATCTCTATTTACGTTACAACGCTGCTGTTTATGGAAATTCAATTTTGGAATGTCAACTTTTAGCTTGTCAAAAATAAAATGGCGATGTCTCCAAGCGTTCTTTTGTTGTCGACTGGTCAAAATATTGGATGTGTTATTCCAATGTCGATTTTATAAATAATATGAATTGTCTGTAACTAAGTCTTGTGGGTATTAGCAGTTTTATAAAGACAATTTGTATGTTGTAGAAGATTAGAGTGAAGATGACATGGCAATTTTTCAAGACGATTTGAAAAATAATCTCCATTACTAACACATTTAGTTTGTGTGCTCTTTAATATTTCATATTATACAAACCTCTATTATTCACCCTTTCATGCCTCATCCAAAAAGGTTAGAAATAGACAATATTTCACCTTGAAATAAATTTTGATTTTTCATTGAAAAAAAAACTCATGCGGTGTAACTTCAAGTGTTGTTTTACAAACCTCTATGCCTGTTAGAAGATAGAACTTGTTGAAGATAGAAATTGCCTGGCCGGCATTAATATTTCTTCTTCTATTCCTGTTAGTGAATGTTCAGCTAACCAATATTTTGTTTAAAAAAACATATATTAGTATTATTCTTAGTAGTAAAGCAATAGTAGTATTGAGGTAGTAAGGAAGATAGGAATGTATTAATATATTTCATCATATTCCATTTAAAAACCTAGAATATGCAAATGAGCCCGATACAGACTTATTTACATATTCCTGGGTAGAATGTGTGGGATTCCTTCGAGACCTTACCTTTTTACACCATTTCAAAGTTCTATCTGGATAGGTCTCGTGAAGAGACATGTGGGAAATAGCAGACGAGACAAATTAGTTCTCGGTATTGGGCTGAACTCTATATGCTAGTGTTGAAACCGCTCTGACTCCATATACATCCAGATAGGTAGGATATGTTTAGGAATTAATAGAATATTAATTATAAAGTAATAACGCGCAATATATACAAGAATTGAAAGAATTTAGCATGAATGTTTATCAAAATTCAAAACTATTATAGACGCGTATGATTCTTTTTTTTTTTTATAAACAATTTCTACTGTCCTTACTGCAATGGAAAAATTAATATGAGGGCCTGGCCCATCAGTGGTGAACCCTCCCAGCGGTTTCGCCAGTTCAATCTACCATACCGCTGTAATATTGCATTTTTCGATCTTCCTTTTATAGTGATACTGATGCTAGACTCTTTGAATGGGTATTTTAGATGAACTATGGACATAAGCTTTGAAGACAGTAGAATTACATACATTTATAAATATATAAAATGCTTCGAACAATCGCTTTTCCGGAAATATCAAATTGTGTCTTTTTTATTATAGCAATTATAATATGATGCATTAGCGCCCCATCTGTTTTTCTACTGTCCTGCGATGAAAATATATTGGGATAGCTTGGCTCATCAATTGTGAACCTTCCCAGCGGTTTCTCCAAATTAATTCACCAGACCGCTTCTTAGAGCTCTAATACTGTATTGGACGATTCTGCTTATATATGCTGCAATAAAGGGTAGAATCTCAGAAATGATATTCAAGAAAACTATGGACATAAGATTTTAGGACAGCAGAATTACATTTAAATATTTGCATCAAGCAATGCTCTTTCGCAAACAATAAGAACAAGTTAGGGGCATAAATTAACACAAAGCAATAACGCGCCATCTATACATTGTAACATAGTATTTTATTAATTTTATTATTTTTTATTAACAGAGTGGTCATTTTTTATATTTATATCTTGCGACTCTGTAAATTTCCCTCGTGGCTTATCTTTTGTTTACCATTCTTAGTTTTGTGCTTGCCTTGAATAAATTGTTGCCTCCTCCTGAAGTTTTTGTCTTCCCTAATATTCCACGTGGCAATATAATGGAAACATGAAGACGCGAATGTTTCTTTTCACATATAAAACAAACATCTACTGTCCTTACTGCGATGAATACAAACATACAAATTTATTCAGTGAACTGGTAATTTGAATATTACGGCGTTAAAATTTTGATAGTTACTGTTTGAAGATTATATGTTAAGTTTTTTGGTAATTATTCTTAATTCATAGAAGCATTTTTCTGGCAGACATATTCAATTTTTTTATCATCATCAATATTTTTTTCCCTTAGTTATCAAATCATTTGCAATTGTAGTTTTTTTTTGTGTGTTCCTTTTTAAGCAATAAAATATATAGAACTAAGGTGTAATATTCAATTCAAGCATATGGAACCAACATCGATTCATTTTTAAACAAAGAAAAATCATAAGTTTATACAACTTTCACTTTTTTATACATATATAATGGAAACATTAAGACGCGATTTTTTTTCACACATAAAACAGACTTCTACTGTCCTTACTGCGATGAATACATACAAACATACAAATTTATACCGTGAACTGGTAATTTGAATATTACGGAGTTGATATTTTGATAGTTACTGTCAAGGAAAAAACTGCCGTTGAACATGGGAAGTCTTGAGGGAAGAAATGAGATTCGAATTATTTCCCTATAAGACTTGACTATAGAGGAGTGGTTATCTACATCATTTACGGCTGGTGAGATCGTAAATGAAGTATTTCTTTCAAAAAGTAAAAAATAAATATCAGTTAAAAAGTTTCTTTTAATTCGAAATTTTCAAGGTTTCGAGCAAATATACTGTTCTTCAACGGGCTGATACTCTATGTACAATCTCTAAATAATCTTTATACAAAATAATTGAGAAACATTTGTTATTGACATATGTGGGCGTGCATCAGATTGTTTCCAGCTAAAGTAATAGATATTATACTGGGATGTAATATATATACATACAAATAATTATTAATATTTAGATTATTTTTAGGGTTATTGTTATATTGGGTTGGGAGGTCAATTTTTCTATTAATGCTATTTATTTTTGATGATACCAGTGCTTCCAGGAATAATCGTTGTTGCTTACTTTCTTTGCTCGAACGCCCATTGTCCAGGGAGGTATTACACGCAGGAGAGGCAATCGTCCAAATTCCACCAGCAGTATGTCCCTTCCTGCTGATTTATCTTTCTCAGGGGAGAAGGGATCCTCCTTTCCTTGTCCAGACATTGCTCCATCGACAGTATAGACAGAGATAGCTCTGTAGCATGGTGACAGCTACTCCGACCTGATAATAATGTCAACATTTCATCCAGGTAGATAAATATGGTGGAAAGATAAACGGAACAAACAGAATATGAAAATTAGCTTGACTAATTAGCATATTCCGTGGTCCAAATTACGACGGTGTCTCCATCCATACCTATCTCTATATCTTGTCCAAATGTCACACATTGTAAAATAATTACACGGAGTAAGCATAGAGAAGTTTATAGGTACAACAATATGTTGAACGACATTTGAAAATTATCCCGCATGTGTTTCTTTTGAACGAAAAATCGAAATTTATTTTAAGGATAAATAACGATTATTTCTAACCTTAGGGATTAAGTATGAAAGGATGAATTGTGAAGAGTAATTATGAACGGAAAAATAAAAGTTTCCAGGCATGGGAAACGAACCCACAGTGTTCCGCTTACCGGGCAGATGCCATGTCCACTAGGTTACCCTGGACATATTACGTTTACAAAAGCATGTTGAATTCGAATTCGATATTGTCGCGTATATGAGCTTTCAAAACACCTACAACCTCCGCCAATAGATGGCGCTTTCGTCTATTTTTGGTCTGGAAATAATGTGGGAATCGCCGACTGCTGTAATCCTGTTTCCTGGGGCAAATGTTTGTAAATACACGTTTATATTGGCCCTAGGAGGTAACGTAATGTAAATACCCGTTAATTGTTATTCTAGTTATATGTGATGTGTAGTAGAAATGACAATAAAAAGGGAGGAGTGTTAGAAGTCTCGTTGCCGGTTGCTGTTGTTACTCTCGCCAACACCACAGCCGCTACTCTTCTGTTCTGTTATGTCTCTCGTGTCACCCCACCAGTGGTAAAGCCGAGAGATACTGCCAGAGGAAAGGAGATCCACTTTAGTGGTTGTTATTGGAGGTCTTTGGGTGTCTGCAGGGTAGAGCTGCAGAGAGAAAGCAACGGAGCCCAGGATAGGTGATCAACGAAGGAGAAAGAAACTCCGCCTTTGCCGGTCCCAAGCCCGGATGAAAAAGGGGGAGCAGTAACAAGCCCGCTAAAAAAACCTGGGCTCAGCTGGCCCGGCTGATAGTAAGGGCTCCTAATCTAGGGATACAGGATGAGCAGAGTTTGTACTCCATGTTAAAGCAGCTGTACGTACATGGCGTCTGTTCCTCATGTCAGAGGCGGCATTTATTTTGGAGCTAAGTCGGCATGCCACTGAGTAGTGCTCATAGTCTTAATGACAAAGGCAAACACATTCTAATTCACTTAGTCATGATCGTTGTAAAGCTTTACAAGCTTGGTACCTTAATATGATTAAGTGGAGATAAGAAAGAAGAAGAAGGAAGCGGCGTCGTCGGAAGAACCGGAGAGGACGCGCGCGACAATATTATACTCACTGGCAAAATCGATATTTTTTCCAGAAACTGCATATGAAATATTTAGAGATTTCGAACATTTTTATATTGTTATTTGTTTCTTTATTATGAGGGTGTCTCTATATATTTTCCAAATTATGAGAAGGTATCTCTTCCCAGGTCTATCTCTATACCGTGTCTAAATTTCACCCGGATAGGTTGAATTTTGTGGAAGCTCCTGAGATCCGCTATACTGCCTCAGTCCATAAAAGGTGAAGAATAAGGAAGTTCTCAGAAAGCTTACCTCTTTGGTTCACGTGCAGCACAAATATTTGAGACAAAGGGGATATCCTATATCTGGACATTTTTATTTTTCCGTTTATCATTACTCTTCACAATTCATCCTTTCATACTTCATCCCTAAGGATAGAAATAGTCGTTATTTCTCCTTAAAATAAATTACGATTTTTCGTTTAAAAGAAACATTTGCGGTAAAACTTATCAAACGTCGTTTTACAATCATAAGCTTCGTTATATTGTATTATAAAGGGGATATATATATCTTTAATTATAACTCTCATATAGATGAAACAATATAATTTAATGAAGTAAACGAAAAAATATAGCGCTACAAATTATAAAAATAAAAATACAACCTTTCGCAATGTATTTCTTTTAATAATAAAAGAAACTCATTGTGAAAAGTTGTATTTTTATTTTTATAATTTAATGAGTAAAATATATCAGACCTCGAGGTAAAATTATCTTTTTGAAACATTTTCCTGTAGAAAGGAAATGCAGATTTAACTCTGACCTCCTCTTTGTATATACTTTGTATTTGTAGCAATTAACATTTGGCAATGTACATCTTTTCATATGTATATAATCAAATATAAATTCTACAAGGCCGCTGTTCGGAGAAGATTAATAGAATCGCCGAATGTCGTGGTCCATTTGGAAGAGGAAAGCGAAGACTATAACGTGGCTTATTCCACACTGGCCTGTTCAGTGATACGCTAACCTTGACGTATGCATGAAGGAACGTGTGGCCATTGGACATGCGTCGGACCAGGAGGCTGTTGTTGGGTTCTGCGCTGCCTGGAGTATAGGAGCTCCATCTATTATTTCTTCCTGTGGTGAAACTGTATAAGACCGGTGGTCTTAATAAAGCTTTGTGTGTGTGTTTATATCATCAAATATCATCTCTATATACCTTACTGAAATTACCAATTATTTTATTTCCAAAGCGCTATATCCCGCAAGGGATACTTGCCTCAAACAAGGAGAAAAGTTTATTTACATAAGTTATTTACATTATTCAACGCATGAAAACATTAGAGATCCAGATTTTGTAGAAAGTTTAGAATGTATTTACAAAATGAATTGAACTTTAAATATGATTTTTTCAGAAATGATATAAGTTATTGAATGAGAGGGCTTAGCTTATATATCATCGCATTAAGGTCTGTAGTGATAAGAGTTGATGATATATTTTAAAAGAAACCCATTGCCAAAATATTAATTGTTACAAATTTTAACGATAGATGGCAATTAAATTTATAAATTTAATTTGCTCATACTTTGTTTTAATAGATATATCCCTGTAATTAAGTCTTCTACAACTTTTGATAAACGCATCTTGGATCTATACAAAGATTTTGGATTTCTTTAAAATAAAATACATTTCGGCCAGAAATTCTTAACGTATTTCTTTTGAGAAAAAATTATTTTGTCTTCTACTCCAAATCTTTAAATTATTTTTTTTCCTGACGTGAACATAATCTTTTTTAAGCAGCACGTATCCTCCACCCATGCACGTATATTTTCAAAAATTATAACACACAAAGAAGGTAATATATGTAATATATCCAAAGTTATTACACTGCAATATTTGATGTATTACACTGTTGTAGAATCCTGTCGACTTAACCGTTCTGTGACAATATCGTTGCGGAATTTCTTGTTGTTCGATGAGAATGGTGAGATTTGGTTGAAGCGCAGTCGTTTGAGTGGAAGTTTAAGCATACAGTTAGGAATAATCAGGACACGTGATGGGGTTTGAAAATAAAAGGCAACTGGGTTGGAGGAAAGAAAGCTTGAGAAGAGCGGAGCGATTTTGATTGTTAATTATCTGATCACATGGCGGTGATTGTACTTAGCTATGGGCTGAGCGGAGGGAGAGAGGTCCAGAGCAGATGTTACCTTGTTGGGAGCGAAGGAGCAACTCTGGGTGTTGTTCCGATGGCAGCCAAAGCACAACTGATCTGAACTCGGTGGGAGCCAAGTCGCTACTGACAATTCTTGTCTTTCGATTTAACACCACGAGTTGTCTTCCTTCCCATTGGTCGAAGGATGGAACGTGCCCGTTTTTCTATTGGTTGACCTATTTAGTTATTCCTTCCTAATTGGACCGGCGGCTTTCTTTGGTGAAAGATATGCCCGGCCTGATAGGAAGTATCGGGTGTTAGCTCGACTCTATTTACTTCCGCGTTATCAAAATACGTCCGGTCCTGTCCGGAAATATTGGGCGTCTCTATACTAATATAACTTCTGCGGATACCAGATACGTCCGGGCTTTGCGAGGAAGTATTGACTGTACAAGTTATTTATACTTGTGCCCGCTTTTAGCCTGCTTCCTATGTCTTGTTGCCACTTTCTTTCCTCCAGTTACCTTATTCTTTATTAAATCTTTGAAAATCATACATTGTACATGCATAGTGGGTCGGGGGGCATACAATTATATACAAATTATGACATATATATTTTCTCCCCCTTTCAATATCATTAATAATTAAAATATGTAAATACTAATTTGTATATAAAAATAGTATTTATCATCAAATTATTATCGTGATACTCCTGTTGAAGGACTGACAAGTCCGAAAACTTGAAAATAAAAAATTTGAACAAGAAACTTAACCCTGGAAGCTTTATTTATTTATTAATTTTATGATATTTTTTTTGTCGAAACGTCGGAACAACTTCTGGTCGAATAGTCTTTTATTTTAAAGAACTATGTATGGCCAGGAAATTTTATGTTCAGGATTTTGTAGCAATAGTCTAGATCATATAAACTAAGTCTAACATATGAATGACAAAGACCAGAATATGGTCATATGATTTTATCGCATTGCAACATCTTAAAAAACAATTATTACAATAATTCATCAACCCATAACTCTAATATCGTATAATAATTATTACCCTTACTTAATGAATACACTATGATTGTTAGAGAGCTTATATAAAATAAATCTCAAAATTTACAAAATTTATTTTGTCCATAATATAAATATATATTTAAAATAATGAAGGCATATCCTGACCAAATATCACTATGCCATCTAAAAAGCACATGTGCTCGTAGTCAGGAAATGCCTTCTTTATTTTTAATATCAACACCTTACCCACTTATATTTTATTTTCTTATATTGTTTTTCATGTGTTAAGCGTCTTTACGCAAATTTGGCCTTAAATACCCATTTCTTGGTTTCTCAAGAAGCCTCTGGGACCAAAAATATTTTTTGTCGCAGTGGTTACAGCCTACTCCACGCTGACGAGTGCCAACAGCGCGAAACGCGTTCGTGGATGGCTTTTCTTGATTTATCAAGAAATTGGGTTGGCCAAATATCACGGAGCAAGCTAAATAAACGTTTAGTTTATTTTTGCTCCACTAGATGGCGCTCTGCCATCTAAAAAGCACATGTGCTCGTGGTCAGGAGATGCCTTCTTTATTTTTAATATATATATATCTTATAAAAAGAAAAAAAGATATGATTTTCTGCTGTATTTTTGATCATGTTGAGGATTATTGTAATGGCGGTGCAGTCGTGGCTAAAATCTTGAAATAAAAATAATAATAAAATGGTCTTGATCAGACATTGCTTTATTGAGCTGAGAAATGAATTCATATTAAAAGCATAATTTTGTACAAGTACAGCCTGGCTTAAGGCGTAAGAATAAATAAAACAAAATATTATTTACATAATTACAAAGTTTTGGGTCGGCCAGCGGGGAACAACAACAATGAGTTTTTATACGGGAAGAGTGACCTCTGGCGGTCGATTTTAGAAGAGTATTTTATCTATGAAATATAATTTTAAAATAAAATAACATTTTAACATATAACATTTTTAAATAATACCCTTATATAACATTTCCCCCCTGTGAAGAGAATAATATGGGTACATTTAGAGTAAAGTGATAAAAATATACCCTTAAAAAAATAAAATGATTGATAGAATAATGAGAGGTGATATTCAATTATCATATTGGTTTTAAATATGGTAACCAATAGACAGGAAAGTAGAAAATGATGTAATGATTGTTAAAGAGAGAAAAGAAAGGTTCCATAATCGTATTGGCTTATTGTGAACCAATAGATTGGAAATCGACATAAGAATATGGTACATAAGAATGAGTAAGGAAAATAAAATGCATGATTATTAAAAGCTAGAAATAAAAGGATGATATTCCTTGTTCATATTGGCTTGTTGTGAGCCAATAGATTGGAAAAAAACATGTGAACATGGTACACATATATTATATTAAAAATGAGGAAGGAAAATAAAATGCATAATTATTAAAAAGCATATGAAAAGTGAGAAATAAAAGGATGATATCCCTTGATCATATTGGCTTGTTGTGAGCCAATAGATTGGAAAAAACATGAGAAAATGACATTATTAAAAATAAGAAAAATGCATGATATTTACAAAAGTACATAAATGAAAATTTAAATATGATAGTATTGAAAATAAAATAGTCACATTGGTAAAGGATAGGTGGCAACATTGGATGATTATAAGAAAAAAAAAAGCATTTGTGAAAAGCAATAAAAGGCAAGGATAATATTATGTAAAAAAGGCAAAATGTAAAAACAAGGAATGACATCTAAAGATAAATGAATTAATGGTAAGAATAGAAAATGATAATTTAAAAAAGAATCAAGGTGGACAAAAACAAAAGTTGAAATTTACATATGTTGGTAGCGCTAAATTTACATATTGGCTAGGTACGCTCTCAGATATTTACACAGGAAATAAGTAATGGGGGTAAAAATGAAAATTCCTAAAATAATAACATATTAATAAATAAGATTAAATAAGAAAATATCAAAATATTAAAAGTTTGGGAATTTCAAATATATGATAGAAATGTGAAACTATAAGCTATTGTGATCATTAACGAAACAATATAGTAGAAATATGATTTTTAAAAATGCTAAAGATAGCATAATAAAATATTGAAGATGTGGGAAATAGGTAAATTATGTAAAAGGTAGTTACAAAGTACCTTGGATGATGGGCTGGATTTGAAGATCTCGGGAGATGACTGGCGTTGAGCGGAAGATGTGATGGCTGGAGATGAAAGGGAGAAGGCGATGACTTGTTGAAGCTATGGTTGTTTGTGGCGAATGCAATGTTTGCTTGTGGAGAATGCTATGTTTTCTTGTAGAGATGACTATGGTTTCTTGCGGAGTAGCTATGTTTGCTTGCGGAGAATGCTATTTTTTTTTTGGAGATGGCTATGTTTGCTTGTAGATGACTATGTTTGCTTGGATATGGCTATGTTTGCTTGGAGATGGCTATGTTTGTTTGGAGAAGGCTATGTTCATTTGGAGATAGGTATTTTTGATTGTAGTTTGTCTATGGCTTGATGATGACTATGGTTACTTGTAGATGATTATATTTCGTTAGAGAAGGTTATTTCTGATTGAGGTAGGTTATGTTTGATTTGCATAATTGAAAATAAGCTATGTTTGTTTTTGATGGCTATTGTAGATAAATATTGTTGATTGTATAGACTATGATTGATTGAGGTAGGTTATTCTTGGTTGAAATGAGCTATATTTGGTTGAAATGACTTATTTTTGATTGGAGAATTTGCATATTTGAATTCGAAATATTTTGCTTTTGGCATAAACAGGTAAATATCCTGTCGACTATTCTTATAAAAACAAATGAGATTTGATTTTCTGCTTGTATTTATGATCATGTTGAGGATTATGGTAATGGTGGTGCAGTCGTGGTTAAAATCTTGTAAGTAAAATAATAAAAATAGTCTTGATCAGATATTGTTTTAATTGTGAACCCATGGAATATATATAAAACAATTTGATAAAAGTAATGCCTGTCTTAAGGCGTAAGAATAAATAAAACAAAAGATTATTTACATAATTACAAAACTTTGGGTCGGCCAGCGGGGAACAACAACAATGAGTTTTTATACGGGAAGAGTGACCTCTGGCGGTCGATTTTAGAAGAGTATTTTATCTATGAAATATAATTTTAAAATAAAATAACATTTTAACATATAACATTTTTAAATAATACCCTTATATAACATATATATATATTAATCTTTTTTTCTCCGCATTGAATATAAGCAAAAATATTTTAAAACTTAATTCTATTGACGTTACGTGTCGCTGATTTTATTGTTGACACATAATTATATGTTATAACACCTTGATAAAGGTTGGCGTTCAGCCAACTGAAATATTGGTAAAATAAATGTTATTTTGATCCAATATATGCCTTTTTAATTAAATATTTATTTATGGTTTGATCTATTTTCAAAACAATATCTTAATATATATTAAAAATAAAACATTTTATTTAAAAATATATTTAAAAGATTAAAATAAAAGTATAAAAAGTATATTAATTTACATTTAAAAAGTTTTAAAATCCCAAAATTTGTCTTAAACCTTTTAAAATTATGGTATATTCAAATAAATATTCTATTTTGTATTACTTTTGATCTATCCGGCATCACAATAGGTTTTAAAATGGAGACAAAATGTCCCCTAATGGATTAATTCAATACCAAACGATAGACCACCAAGTTTATAGAGACAGCCGAGGCAGGATTAACGTGTCAAACATATATCCCATATTTAACCATTAAGGAACAAGTATTCTACCCCATTGAGTTCCCAAGCACGTTTTGTCCATGTACTTTTTTTGTTGTTTCCTAAATCTTGAAAAATTTGAACCCATATGTGTTTATTGATTGATTTCTATTTTTATAAATATTTGGTTGTTTAAAGTAAACGCGCTTGAAGGATATTGAAAAAAAAAGAATAATGAATGTTTGGCAATGATATTTTGCTATTAAATCGGCCATATTGTTAAAAGCTTTTTTATTATTATTTAGGAAGAAGATTACAATATTATTTCGCGGAAAGTTGTGTTTGTATAAAATAAATGTTAGTTCGAATATAAAATTAAAATTTCCTAATATTTCTCTCTCTCTCTCTCTCTTAAGAAATATATTTTATTTTCTTGTATAATATGTTTATAATTGTTTCTGTTTAAAAATGTAAATCGACGCAATTATCTCTAGCCGGGATATCGAGTTTTGTGTGTTGAAATAAAATAAAGAAATATATTTGAATATACATTGTTTATGAAACACAAAAGAATCTAGTGTATCAAGAAAATGTTGTGAAAAAGTACAGACTGTGCACTTTGCATGTATTGACAAGATGCCAATAAAATTATTTTAATTGTTAAGAAAATGTTTTATCGCGGGCAAATTTCTAAAATATATTTTTAAAATTCAAAGTTAAGTTGGAATCTATTCCGATAGATGGCATTTGGCATCAGCAAGGCTCAGTTGTATATGCTACTCTATTATTTACCACCTTAATGTTGTTTTCTTTGTTTTGTTCTTTTTTCTCGAAAATTCCTATTGTTTCATAGTAAACCTTTAAATTAAACTAATCAAATTACACTCTTTTAAACAATTCTAATCATCATCTTGGTCACCTCCATTGCTGTAAATTGATATTAATTTCAAAAATGCTACGGTTTTCATCAGTAAAACTTATTTTTACAGACTATACTTCAAGGATTCTAATCTCAAGGGAGATTGACATCGTTCATCAGTGATGAATCCTCACAGAGGTTTGCCAGTTTATGAAAGAAGAGCCGTGTGTGCATTCACATTTAAGTTTGTATAATGGCAGCGTATGTGAAATATATGTGAAAAAGTAAGAAAGATAGAAAAATGGTCAGGTGTTAATATTAAAAACTATAATTGACATTTCCTGACAGCTCACATGGTAATTTTAGACAACTTAAACAATTATATTGATTCTTCTAATCAATTGTTACAAAGGTGGAAAAAATATATAAAATAGTAAATAAAGGGAATATAGAATTATGGGGAATATATGTTATATTAAAATATTCTTTTATTTAAAATTATATTTCAAAGATACAAATACTCTGTTAAATCGACCGCCTAAAAAAAACTCAATGTTGTTGTTTCCCGATGGCTTTCTAGCAGCCCCGTAAATAAAGATATTTCCTCCTCCTTTCCCGATGGCCGGCTCAAACCGTTTGTACATTATGTAAATAAGTTTTTCATTTTTATATTCTTAAGCCTTAAGCCAGGCAGTACTTTTATCAAATTGTTTTTCTATATTCCATAAGCTCAATTAAAGCTATTTTTGATAACTAATTTTATTATAATCTTTTTCCCACCACTACATACCAAAATCAAGAAATAATAATCATTCAATACATTTTATAACATACTAGACGAATGACCCGGGCAACGCCCGGGTTTACACGATTAAATGTATTATTCAAATACATAAAACATAGCAAAATAAGCACATAGCAAATATAGCAAGAGCAGTTATTTTAAACGGCGAATTAGATCAGTTATAGCATAAAATGAAAATATATATGTAAATATGTGAAATAGTTATAAATTAGAAAACCTGTAAATATAGTTAAGGACTTGCATTGTAATTAAGTAAAGCTTCTCGTCTAGAACGCTGAGGCGACCTGCCGGCGGCGCGCGCCCGTTGGCTGCCAGCGAGCACGTGACTACCCTGTGCGCGCGCATGGCTTTCGGCTAGGGCTGTTCCACGCGACCGCCCGCCATGCGCGCGCACAGGGAAGTCACGTGCTCGCCGGCAGCCAACGGGCGCGCGCCGCCGGCAGGTCGCTTGAGTGTTCTAGAGGGCGCTGCTCGTGAGCTAAGTCGAATAATTTGAATATATAGTTTTAATAATTGATTTATATATATTTTTAAATACTCTATCGTCATCCCCGTTATTTTTTACCTATGTATGGAAATTTTGGTTTGAATTAGTGAACTACTGCGAATTTGTATACCGGACATACAAACCAACAAACAAACAAACAAACCTACAAACATTCATTTTTATATATATAGATATATAGTTGTGTATGTGTACAAATATCTTCAGCAAGGAAGGCTTCCCCACCTTGAGAGAGTTCTCCTCCAGACAAGGTCTTCATGAACACTCCTCAGTTCCACCTCGAGGAAGTACCTATAGATGCATGTATTGGCATCTTGGTAATTTTACATGTTTGAAATGCGTATGGAGTTGACTTTTCTTGATTTATCAAGAAATTGGGTTGACCAAACATCTTTGGGACAAGCTATATCAACGTTTAGTTAATTTTTGTTCCACTAGATGGCGCTCTGCTATCTAAATTGCTCATGTGAGAGGTCAGGAATTGCCAATTTTGTGTTTTTTCTCGATATAAATGAATATTTATAATTCATAATTCTTATAAATATAGAAACTTGTTCAATCACAACAACTTAGAAGTCTTAAATTCTATATGTTTACATTGTTAGCAGAATCGAGCGAGTGTACAAAATTTCAGAATTCTATATGGACTGAAAGTATGTTAAAACTTGATTTCAAAAATTGAAAAGAAATTTTGAAATTATTTAAGTCCCGACTACCTTGACCGAAATTTTCATGGAACTCGAGCCGCTCATTACATCAAAGAAACGGCTGAGCCTATTTTTGTGCGTTTAACACAATCCGAGGGACGCGCGTCCTTGCCGATTCTGCATCAAGCTCGAAGGACGCGAATTCGCATCCTCGATTTTCAAAATTAAATTTAAAATCACCGGCGGCCGACACGATTTCGAGTGAACCAGGATCTATTCCCATAACTTCTTGTCTATCAATCAGTGGGTTGGGGGATGTTAGCTGACCTAATGTAAAACATCACGTGATACCACAGCAGCTCCTATTGCCTGCCTATGCAACTGTGGAATGGCCCGTCCTCAAAGTGTTAAAAGTAAATTATCTTCTTTCGTATATTCCTGAACCTCGATGCCACCCCAAGAATTCAGAAATATTGTGAGATTGTAATGTTAGTTCAATTTAACTTGTCTATTACATACCATACTAGATACATAGAAATATCAGAAACATATGAAACAATATTTACAAATACTAGCCCTTAGATTTAAAATATGTAAAATATAGTTAAATATGTAAACATTCTATTACGTAATCTAATATGTAAATATTTTATCTATTATTATTATCTTTGTTAAATTAAAACTTTATAAAATTAAATATGCAAAAAAATTATGTTGTATAAAAATAGTATATATACCGTCTATTTGTTATCGTGATACTCCTGTTGAAGGACTGACAGGTCCGAAAGCTAGAGAATAAAATTTGAACAAGAAACTTGGCCCTGGAGACTTTATTTTATTTACAATATCATACTTCTACGTGGTCAGGAAATATAAAAAAAAAATTTTCACAAAGATTTTGACATGAAAAATGGAATAGTATCACAGTAATGAAGGTGACGTTTGGGTAGAATAAAATAATAATTTATTAGATGACTTTAAATAGTTAAATAGTTTGAGGGATAAAAATAAATAGAGGTAAACTAAGTTAAATGAATAAAAATAATGATAAATTAAGGAAGTAATGTCAGAGACCCAAACGGCTGGCTATCGGCTACATCCCTCAAGATGGCGGCTCTTGTTTACAAACTTCCCGCCTAGCGCGCCCGCCATCTATCGGAGCTTAGGTACATAACATTCGCCAAGCTGCCGATGTATTATTTACAGTTGCAAGCTATGTACATTTTGGTTATGACAATAGTATTTACAAACCACCCAGAAGTCTGCAATTTTGTCAACTTGCATTGTTAGTTGTATTGAGCGAGTTTACAAATATTCAATAACTTTGCAGAATGGTTGCAGGGTTTTCCCACTATGTACTAAGAGCAATTCTCAGCCTTCAACCCCAAAACACATTATTGACTGTATTGACTCATCCATTGATGAGCTCTACTCTTCCCAGGCAGACAATATCAACAAGCTTTACAAGCTTGATACCTTAATATGATTGAGTGGAGATAAGAAAGAAGAAGAAGACAAATATTCAGACTTCTGTATGGTCCAGAATTATGCTAAATTTGAGAAAACAAAATTTTAAAATAAATATAGAAATTCAAATTAGTTCATTGCCGACCATCCAGAAGTTTGATATTTTATCAACTTACATTGTCATCGGACTTGAAATAGTGTACAAATTTCACACTTCTAGGAGTGCTCTGTGTGTTTATTAAAAATTACTTGAGTGAAAAAAATTATTCAGAGAAAAGTGTGTCTTGAAAAAATAGAATTTAATTAACTCAAGATTTCGGGCTTTGGAGACCTTTTACAGGAGTAATGTTAATTAATTATAACGCCGCCCCTTATAATTAATATTGCTCCTGAAGAAGGGCCGTAGCCTGAAAGCCTGAGTTAATTAAATTCTATTTTTTCATGACACTTCTCCTTGAATGAACTTTTTTCTCAAAGGAGATTTTATATAAGGAACTATTATTTTTGGTATATTAAAATTGATTACAAGATTTCTGGACAGAGAGACAAACAGAACGACAGACAGACATAGGAGCAAGTTAAATAAAAACTTTTAAAAATAGTAAGAATTGAATATAGCAAGATTAGAAAAGGAATAAACTACAGAACCATGATAAAATTTGATCAAACGAAAAAAAGTGACGAAATAAAGATGTTTACTTTTTATACAATTGTTTAATTTTCAATTTCGAAATCGTTTAGAATTGAATTTTCTTGAAGAGAATTGGAGATAGAATGCCAACTGGTGTTTTAAATACTTTCATATGATGGAACCCCTAATGATTCAACCGGGGAAGAATTGATTAGTGTTAGGCCGGGTCTTATCAAAAGTAAACCTGGCGATAGTTTATACCCTCGTGTACTTGACTCTCCTACCAATCTTACTTGAACTCTACCTTGAATTGAACAAATAAAACGGAAATATAAGACTCAATTTGGATTATAAAACATGACAATATTTTTTTTTTGGATTTGGTCTTATCATCTTGTGTAAATAAAAAAAAATCATTAATTATTGTGTGTGTGATTTTTTACAATAATTACATTTATAACTGTGGGTTCAGGTAACCAACGTGGCTCTAATACTTTATAAGAGCAAGTGTCAAAATGTCCTCTAGATAGGTAGAAATGTAGTGTGCATTGATAGTAAACACTCTTCTTCTTTCTTATCTCCACTCAATCAGATTAGGGTATCAAGTTGTGACCCTTGATGGTGTCTGTTTGACAACCATCAAGACTGGGTGAAGTAGAATGTGTCTGACTTTGTCATTGAGACTGGGAGCACTACTTAGTGGCAGGCCGACTTAGCTGGCTCTGACATGAGGAACAGACGTCATGTGCAGCCGCTCCTAACATGGAGTACAAACACTACTCATCCTGTATCCCAGGATCAGGAGCCCTTACAGGGTACTATCAGCCGGGCCAGCTGAGCCCAGGTTTTTTAGTGAGCTTGTTACTGCTCCCCTTCCTCCTTTTACATCCGGGCTTGGGACTGGCATAGGCGGAGTTCAATATCATGCTATACAATATGTGCAATTGGTATAAATTATGAAAAATGAGATACCTTATTTAGTTTTTAATTTATTAATTACTCACCTCTTTCTAATCCTGGGAAAATACATAAGTTGTTTTTTTAGAAGATAAGTCATTTGGATTACGGCGCTCTGTGGCTCTTGGTGAGATCATGAAACAATTCGACCTCTACATAGTCTGACTCGGGCCAATGAGGAGTAATTTAAGATGGCTTGTCCAACGCAGCTGGGGTCCATCACTATCATGGGACTCTTTGAATGGATTCTATCACAAGTCCGCACCTGGACTTCTCCTATTCCAGGATATCACAGCCTTGGGCCAGGTTACAAAGAGAAGTGCCTTCATTAAGACATTGAGCTATGCCACTCTTCAAGTCTTGAATATAGAAGTTGTCTGGCCGGCATTCATATTTATTTATAAATTAGACACTTCAGCTAGTTTTATTTACTCAAAGTTTCAACAAAAATGGCTTGTCTTCATCAGTCGAAATAAAAATAAAGCATTTGGCAAGGCGTTAAATGATTTATTTTTATTTATTTCTCCTGACGAAGACAAAATATTTTTGTTGAAACTTTAGGAAAATAAAACTTTAACTAACCGAAGTGTCTAATTTATAAATAAATACATTCTTCAAGTGTTGACTTAGCTAGAAGAAATGGCGAATATTTGTCTTTTATTAACATTAAGAAAAAGGCATCTCCTTATCGTGCAACTGAAAGTTGCTGATGGCTTGCATCATCTATCGGAATAAATGTCAACTATTCTTTTTGATTTTTAATTATTCTATAATTGGTCAAATACCCATTCTTGAATAATAAAGAAAAGCTAACCACGGACGCGTTATCGACTCGATAAGGAGATGTTTTTTTCTTAATTTATGCACCTTATCCCAGTACAATATCACATTTGTACTATTTTTTTAACATTTAGTAACATTGTTTCTATATATTGTACCTTCTGTTAAATATAATCTATATGGTTTCGAATAGAAGCTATAGACGATCCAGGGTGTGGAGAGAGAAGGCAGAATTCCTGTCACCTGATTATTGAATGTCTTCCAGAACTAGAGAAATCGAGAAAACATTGAATTTTAAATTCAATTTGAACATTTAAATTTAGAAAATTTTGTAAATACAACAATGATTTTCTCTCTTGGTTAAAAAAAACCGCAATTGCTAAACTATGTATACACCTATCCCCCGATTTACACGGTAGATACATTCCTGAGAAAAACGTGTAAATCGGGGGATAGGTGTACACAGAAATAAAAATAAAATGCATTGAAAGGTTAAAATATATAGTCAGCACATAAGCTCGGGATTCCTCGTGAGATGTGTACACAGCGCATGTGTTCAATCACAGTAGCATTTAGTATAGTGCGATAAAAACAAAAAACTTATTTGGAAAACCGTGTAAAAGCGAAAACGTGTAAAACAAGTACCGTGTAAATCGGGGGATAGGTGTATATATATTTGTATTTATTTCATCGGTTGTTCCTGGGTTGTATGTAAATTTAAGCATGATTTTAATGTCCTTTCATTTCTTTCCTTTAACTTCTACTCAAACCTTGTAATTAATAAATTGTTTATGTAATATAATTTCTGAATTTAGTGTTGTTTCTTGACGCAAGCATCCCTTGTGGGGATATCACGTCTGATTTGATAATTAATAAATGAATAATTCCGTATATTATTTAAGTAATTCCTGTAAGTTACCACTGGAACTGTAGAATGGTATCATAGCGCATGTTAGTTTGCCATTCAAATATAAAATAATTCCTCTTTTTATTTGACCGATATTTCAGTTAGTGATTCGTTTAATTAATTTCTTTACCTATTATATATGTGGCGACCACACTTTGCTTCAGCGAGCGCGAACTGGGACAAAGCTTCACAACACATACGGGCAGTAGTGTGGCGGCCTCACTACTGCCCGTATGTGTAATGAAGCTTTGTCCCAGTTCGCGCTCACTGAAGCAAAGTGTGGTCGCCGCATATATATGCTACAACGATGGTTATGTTTAAACTGCACTTTGTATTGCTTGAATTCAAATTCTATGTTTGATGTTCAATTTCTTAAATCACAAAGGTAACTACCACTAAGCCTAAATTCTGGGGGATAGAGCGCGTCGGTCAAGTTTTTAGGTTTTTAAATGATTTTCTCTTTGATTATCCGTGGTAAATCTGGGCACACACTTTGCTGTCACTCTTCCCATTTCCAAATTAACGTTCAAAATTCGCTGAATTGTGCTCAGGTCAGCCTGGGAGAAGTTATCGTGTTCGTGGATTGTCCTGCGTCAAACTTCATTATAAGATTGCGGAATTTGCCGATGTTGTCCTAACTTCAGGCAGTTGAAGGATAACCGAAAAGAGACTGATCCTTTATTTCTTGCCTTTCTAATTATAAAAACAAGTTATATTTTTTATATTTTATTTCTCTCAATTTAAAGCGCTATGTCCCCTATGGACACGTGCGCTGTCATACATGTATGACTTTAAATTTGTCTATACATATATATATACAATAATTTTAGGCCGTGAATAGAATAGTCAAATAATGTTAACAATGAGAAAGAAAACTAAAACGTGAAAGACTTGCGTACAAAATAAAGAAGTGTCTGGCAATATGTACAATAAGATTGATATAAATTATCAGTTTCTTAAAAGATATTTGTTGCTATATACCACAAAATTTATCTTTACAAACGGTATTGAATTTAATAAACATTTCTTTACTGGAAATAAAAATACTCGGATCTGTTACTATTAAATTATTTTCGATTCTGTAGTCTTGAAAAACAGGACAATCTAGTAAAAGATGTATTGAGGTTATGAAAAAAGATATTTTTATTTTATTTATTAAAATCAAACAAGTTATACATTTGATTTTTAGTAAGAGAATATTCTTTGTAAGCTGTTCGAATCACCACAATAGTTTCCATCATGTTCTTTCCAAGTATAATAACAAAACCATACAACCGCTACGCTGTTCATGAGAATCAGCCTTTAAATTGTCACAAGTGCATTAAAGACATCCACACAGAACTGTCACAGGAACCACACTCGCCGTTGTCAGGTGATTTGGCAAACTGACTGACTCGGGGGACAACACATCCCTGGTACAGCCTGGTACTACAATTACACGATGTATACCATTACGAATCTGGTTATTTTTTAGGTCCTTATTGTATTTATGTATTGTAGTAAAGTATTTATTTATTAACAGAGTATCATTTTTATACACCTATCCCCCGATTTACACGGTAGATACGTTCCTGAGAAAAACGTGTAAATCGGGGGATAGGTGTACACAGAAATAAAAATAAAATGCATTGACAGGTTAAAATATGTAGTCAGCACATAAGCTCGGGATTCCTCGTGAGATGTGTACACAGCGAATGTGTTCAATCACAGTAGCATTTAGTATAGTGCGATAAAAACAAACAAAAAAAACTTATTTGGAAAACCGTGTGAAAGCGAAAACGTGTAAAACAAATACCTTGTAAATCGGGGGATAGGTATATTTATATTTTGCTACTCTGTAAATTTCCTTCGTTGCTTATCTTTTGTTTATATTTCATAGTTTGTTCTATCCTTAAATAAATTGCTGTCTCATCCTTAAGTTTCAATAGCTTTGGCCTTTCTTCGCCTATTAAGCTATCCGGAAGTTTGTCTTCCCTAATTTTTCACGTGGCAATATATTCAGAATAGGTTAACAAAGATTATCTCAAATTCAATTTCCTTTCAATAAATTCTATAAATTGTTGCGGTGGTGACCTGATGTACTGGGATAAAACATCCGAGAAGTCTTTTTAACGTTTATTCACAAACTAATGGTTTTAGAAAGAACACCTCTTCTAACTAAATGTCTTAAATAATCTTTAAGAACAAAAGGTATGAAAATTCAACGATAGGAAAGTATGAGAAATAATACAAAGCTAAATTATGTAAAAATAATTATACATGAAAGTTAATAAGAATAAATAAGTTGTAAAAAGTTACCGTTAAGTCCACGGGAAAAGATGAAGCCAAAACAAGTAGGTTTAGAACAGTGGAGCAACCGCTGCGCGCCTCTCTCCTAACAATATGTAACCACAAATTCTGCAGCACATTCTAATCTGCCACTATCCTTTACCACCCTCCCAAAGAGCGTCGCGCGCGGTAAAAAAGAACAGATAGCCCTCAAAATGTGGACAGACCTCTACATCCAAGATTACTCCACCAGAAATCTACGAAGATTTGCTGCTACCCCCGAAACTACTCCTCCAAATGCTTCGAAACATCAAGCATGGATCTACCTCCACAACAATCCTGACCGGCCATGGCTACATTCAGGCAGACCTTGCAACGGTATCGAAAGAAGACCCAATTTGCCCCCACTGCCAAGATGAAGACCAAACCGTAGACCACCTCCTCTTCACTTGCCCAACCTTCCAATACCAAAGATTCCAGACAGTCACTCTCCTAGGTATCACCAACATATGTCCAGCATCCCTAGAAAATCTCCCAAGAAAGAAATCTGCCTGGCGACACCTCATTAATTGGACTTCCACTGGCATTGTATATAAATCCAAGAAGACTTAGGTCAGAAGGACATCCCGGGTAGTTGGCGACTTCTGTACGCTCCAGGAACCTGGGTTACTTAAATAAATAATAATATGGCTAGACGTGTAAATAAAGGCTGAAATTATAAAGTTGACATTTTTGAAGCATCCTATTTTACATTTGTTCAAATCTAAAAGCTTGAGGGATCAGTTTCTTTTGCAAATAAATTTATTTCGTGCTTTCGGGCAACGCCCTTCTACAGGAAAATTAAAAATAAAGTAAATTAAATTATGATGCACTAGCGCGCCATCTGTTATCAAAATCTTTCTTTTTTTTTTATTTCTCATTAATTTTTCCATTGCAGTAAGGGCAGTAGAAATTGTTTAATATCAAAAAAAATCTTACGCCTTTAAAATAGTTTTGAATTTTAAATTAAATTATATTACACTGAGATTAAGCGAGGCAAATATATAACAAACTATTTAAAATAAATATCAGAAACAAACACACGTGATACTACTCGTGCGTCTGATACATATGAATAGATCAATAAACTGAAATTTTGATATTTGTGTATATATATAGCGAATTTGAATGTCTAAAATATGAACTGATATAGAATCGAACTAAGAATATGGCATATTTTGAAAATTTATATGCAAAAGAAGCTCATCCCTCAAGCTTTTAAATTTGAAAATTATATTAAGGGATTAGCCTATTAACTATTTTACATTTATTTACATGGCGTTCTATCATCTAAAAATCTCATTTGCTGGTGATCAGAATAGGTCTTTTTTAAATCAATACTGTAAAGTATTCCCTTTGCTGCATTATTTCACTTTATTAATCACAACACAACCATTTCAACTTTAAAAATGAAAATAAAATGCAATCTCAGAAACACAGATCTAGTAAGATACACTAGCGCGCCATCTGTTAACAAAATTCGAAACTATTATAGACACGTATGATTCATTTTAAAAATAAACAATTTTTCTCTCCTTACTGAAATGGAAAAATTAATGGGAGGGCCTGGCTCATCAGTAGTGAACCCTCCCATCGGTATAGTAGATTAAACTAGCGAAACCGCTGGGAGGGTTCACCACTGATGATTCAGGCCCTCGCATTAATTTTTCCATTGCAGTAAGGACAGTAGAAATTGTTTGTTTTAAAAAAGAATCATACGTGACTATAATAGTTTCGAATTTTGATAACAGATCTAGTATGCTATTTATCTAAAGAAAAAGTATTTTTAAATTTTATTTCGCAGAGTTGACTCCCCATCTGAGGGGTGAGGGCATAAATATGGCAACAGCGTATCACACGAGATGGCACATGGCTTATCACATATCTCTCACCGCGCACTCTGGAGCTTGGCCTTTCAACATCTCCCACTTCAGAATAACCCTGAGAGGCCTGAACCCTGACATACCACCTTCTATTAGACCAGACTTTCTCTTCCTCCAGTTCATCTATTACTTCAGACATTCTTTGTTCCTTTAAACCATCTCTTTTACCTTTAGACAATCTTAATATCTTCTATATAGACAATCATATCACTTAATTTAGTACATCTTATTTTGCTTTAGATCATTTACTCTGCCTTTAAACCATTTTTTTCTTCTTTTAAAATATCTTTTTTTAAATCTTCTTTTACCTTCGGACTTCTATATGCCTGTGATGTTCTGAAAGACACTTTGAGAAAGATAAAATTTATATATATATAAGTTATATATTTTTGAATCAATTTTGATGCGCCCTACATTTATTTAAAATATTCTATGATATTTAATATTTATTTAAAACTGATTATATACTATGGTATCATTCCTTTTGTAATATTTTATTGTACATATATCTTGATTGTTTATTGGAGCGAGAGACGAAGACTGAGGATCACGACCTACGAGGAAGAATAAATAAACACAATAACTTTAAAATGTAATTTATTTTTATTTACTTTTATTTATTTGATTTAAGTATGGAAACCCGCTCGGTGTATAACACCAAGAAGGAGGAAACCAAGGTCGATGACCCTGCAAAACTGCAACTTGGTGCAACAATGTATATATAAAAGAAAATGGCTCAGCCGTTTATGGAGTAATGAGCGGCTGAATAATTGTGAGGATAATTCCAGAGAAACATACTTGTTAGGTTTTTTTATTATTATTATTATTATTGTATTTTATTAATTAATTATAATTCATATTCATAGAATTTTATTGTTACTTATCATCATTTTTTTGTTGTTTTTTTTCTTCTGCTTTTTTTGTGTTATAAATACAACTAAATCGCATTAAATCGTAGTGTAATTCTCTTTTGTTGTGTGAAATAAATCGAATTGAGTCAGCTCGTACTTTCTAGAAGAAACTAACATTTTTTGGTGCCGAAACCCGGAAAAGAAGTAGAAGAAATAGAAAGTTCTTAGAAGCCATAGAAATAAAGAAAGGTAAGGTTTTGAATACTAATCTTTAAAATATGGAAACAGAAATCTTAATTTTTGAATCTCTGATTAAAAGTTTAGAATTGATAAAAGCAGTTGTAGAATATAATTTAGAAGGCAATGATAAATACGCACTTATGCAAAATAAAGAAGACTTGTTAAATTTAAAAGCTAGCTTTGATAATCAATATGTGAAATTAGTAAAATATAAAGGCATTAATGCTAAAGAAAAATTTAAGGTATCCTTTGAGGAAAAGTCTAAAATCAATTCTTTTTTGATAAAAATAAATAGATCGCTGGGAAATTTAAATTTAAATTTAGTGGTGATATTTCAGATTGGCTGAGTTTTAAGGAAATTTTTATTAGATCTATTGATCAAAATCCAACACTGGGAAATTTTCAAAAACTTCAATATTTAAATTCTGCACTAAAAGGAAATGCCGCTAGACTTATTAGGGCGTTCAATATTTCTGATGAAAATTATCCTATTGCCTGGCAAACCTTGGTCAATAGATTCGACAAAAAAAAAGTGAATTGGTTTTTTAAACAAATTCAAAATTTGTATGATCTAAAAAATGTAAAACAAAAATCGACTAAAGATTTACTTGATCTCCTGGACACTTGTAACGAAAGCATGCAGAATATCTCTATCCTCGGATTGGAACGTAATAATTTATCGGATATGATTTTAATTCATATAATTCAATCAAAACTTGATCGTTCAATAAGAAAGGAATGGGAGATGAGTTTGCTTGAGAAAGAATATCCATCGTATGAAAAGATGATTTCTTTCCTGGAAAGATTTGCTGGAAGTCTCGGGAGTTTTCAGAATAATGTAAATTCAAAACAATTCTACAAAATGAATAAATACACTCATTCTGATTCACAACATTTGCCTCTTGCTCTAGTATAGATAGCAGAGTCAAGTCATGCGTCTTATGTAAAGGTGAAAATATTTTGTTAAAATGTCCTAAGTTTAATGGTATGATGTTACCTGAAAGATAGACGATTATATTTTACAAATGATCTTAGACAGTTGTAACATAGACGATTATCTTTTACAAATGTCCATGTTACAACTGTCTAAGATCTAACCATAGAGTATCGTCATGCGTCTTCATGCAAAATTGCAAATCTACTTATATATTTGCCTTATTCTGTCTGTTTGTCTGTCTGAAGCTCACGGATGGGATTTTTCATAACCATCGGTGGTTCAGTGGTAGAATGCTCGCCTGCCACGCGGGCGGCCCGGGTTCGATTCCCGGCCGATGCATTTTTTTTTTTTTTTTTACAATTTTTAAAACTCATTTATATATTATACAAGAATGACATCCACGGCGCCAATTTATAATTGTAACGAATAGTATTTGAACAAAAGCATTTAATCGGGTAAAACTCGGGCGTTGCCCGGGTCATTCGTATATAATAATTGTATAAACGAATGCAAGACAAAATCACCGCGAATGTTTCTTTTTTTTTTAAGGCAATTTCTTTTTAAGGCAATTATCGTTATTTATCGTTAATTTTTGTTTCGATTTTATTGAAAAAAAAAACGATATGGTGCCTTTAAAAAATGATCTTTATTACTATGCAGTTTTCTATTTAGTCAATATACCTAAGTTCATGTTGCAAATGTAATTATCTCTATCGATTTAGTAGGTGAAATGCAAAAAAAAAAAAATCGACATGATATAATCTTTATGAAAATTCACATTTTTATTTTTATATTTTCAAAACACACACAGTTTGGGGCGGGACGTTTCACAAGAGAGACATCCACGGCGCCAATTTATAATTGTAACGAATAGTATTTTAATTAAAACGTTTTAAAAACACACAGTTTGGAACGCGACGTTTCACAAGAGTGACATCCATGGCGCCAATTTATAATTGTAACGAATAGTATTTGAATTAAAACGTTTTTAAAATATATACGCACTCGGGTAAAACCCGGGCGTTGCCCGGGCCATTCGTCTAGTCATGTAATAAGAGACATCATACTCTTTTGCATCAGTTCAAACCGGAAATGTTAAGTCCTGTTGCGGACATATCTCCATTGACCCATGCCAGTGTCTCATGTTTTTCAGACAACAAAAGTCATGATCGGATATTACTCTCTACGGCTTTAATAAAGGTCAAATCGGAAAACGGGGTTTTTCAAACATGTAGAGCCCTCATAGATACAGGCTCTCAAAGGTGTTTTATAACAAATAGTTGTCGAAATAAATTGAATCTTCCTCTTGCTGAATGTAAAACTACAGTTTTTGGTTTGGGAAACAAACTTGTAGAACAATCAATGGGTGAGGTCTCTCTCCAATTTAGCCCACATTTCTCAAACCTAATATTCAACGCCAATCCTATAGTCATTGATAAGATCACATCAGAATTGCCCAATTTCTTTATAGAAAAGGATAATTGGCCTTATTTGAAAAATCTTCTGCTGGCTGACCCCAATTTTGACAAATTTAGCCAGATTGATTTAGTGATAGGAGCAGAGCTTGCTCCATGCTTATTTAACGGGAAGGTTAGATTCCAAAATTTATCTGGACCCACTGCGTGCGGATCCAAATTGGGATGGTTACTTAAAGGTAAAATATTACTGTCAGGTGAAAATTCCAATCAAGATATAACTATGTTCGCGTCGGAGGAACAAGATGATTTTCTAAAAATATTCTGGGAGCTGGAGTCAGTACCCTCTGCCAAATATTTAACCAGAAAAGAAATTCCGTGTGAAGAAATATATATTGATAACCTTAAAATTCTGGAAGATGGAAGGTACTCTGTTGGGCTGCCATTTAGAACATTGCCAACTCTTGGCGAATCTAGGATCAATGCTCTGAAACGATTTCTATCACTTGAAAGAAAATTACAAAAATCTCCAAGTATCCTAAAACAATAATGTGATTTCATGGATGAATATCTTTTAATCAATCATATGGAGCTTATTACCAGTGATGAGCTGGATACACCTTCAGGACAATGTTATTATATACCTCATCATTGTGTTTTTAAGGAGCAAAGCACTACCACTAAATTGAGAGTTTTTTCTGATGCATCTTGCAAAACTAGCAATGGCAAATCTCTAAATGACTTTCTTCATGTAGGACCAAAACTACAACAGGATATCTTCAACATTCTGATAAGATTTCGAACACGCCCAATAGCTTTTTCAGGAGATATAGAGAAAATGTATCGCCAAGTAAGAATCGATTCTAGGGATTGTGAATTCCAGAGCATTTTATGGAGAAAAAACCCATCAGAACCTTTATTGGATTATAGACTGCTGACTGTGACATATGGATTGTCTTGTGCGCCATATCTCGCCATGCGTACCCTACATCAACTTGCTAGGGACAAGGTGTCAACTTTCCCAGTGGCCTCAAAAATAGTACAAACCGATTTTTATGTTGATGACTTGCTTTCTGGTGCAGACACAATTGAAGAAGCTACATGTCATATTCGTGAAGTCAATAATCTTCTTTCTTCGGCGGGATTTTCTCTTAGGAAATGGAGATCAAACTTCCCGGAGGTCCTTTCTGGATTTTCAGAACAGGTTGAAGATAGGCATAATCTTCGGGATTTTGAGAGTGATTCATGTGTCAAAATACTTGGTATTTGTTGGAATCCTTCCTTGGACATTTTTCAGATTCTTGTTAATGACATTCCAGAACAAACGAATTCTAAAAGACATTTGTTGTCCCACATCTCCAGAATCTTTGATCCAATAGGCTGGCTGTCCCCGGTTATTATTCGTCTTAAAATTTTGCTTCAATCACTTTGGAAACAGAAGTTGAATTGGGATGATCCCTTGCCTGATACTTTGTGCTCTCAATGGAAGAAAATCGAAAAGGAATTATCCGTATTAAATAAAATTCAAATTCCTAGATACTTCTCGTGCAGGGGAGCTTTACTTTCTGTTGAACTTCATGGTTTTTGTGACTCTTCAGAAGTTGTATATACGGCAGTATTTTATATAAGATCTCATTTCAAATCGGGCCAGGTGAAAGTTTCTCTGATTGCTTCCAAGACGAGGGTAGCTCCTCTGAAAATGATTTCCATACCACGGCTGGAGCTGTGCGCTGCTCTTCTTCTCGCAACTTTATATGATACTATTCGCAATTCTTTATGCTTACAAATTGATAGAGTATTTTTATGGACTGATTCCAAAATTGTTCTCAGCTGGATTAAATCTGAATCTAGACATTGGAAACCATTTGTCGGAAATAGGATTGCTGAAGTTCAAAGATTGACTTTACATTCTTCCTGGCATTATGTCATTTCGAAAGATAATCCTGCAGACTGTGCTTCCAGAGGTATAACTCCTTCAGAGCTGGTGGATCACTCTCTTTGGTAGCGAGGACCATCTTGGCTCTCGGATGTGAACTTTGAAGATCCAATTCAAACTCAATATGATTTTCCGAAAGAAGTTTCAGGTGAAAGACGAAAAACTTTCTCTGTTTTTCATTCCACTAATCTTCTTTTCCCAGACTTCATTTTCAAATACTCAAATATCAACGAACTTGTTAGAATTACAGCATGGATTTATAGATTTGTATTCAATGTCCAATGTTCTTTCAATGAAAGAAAGAAAGGACATCTATCTTCAAGCGAATTAACAAGTTCAATTCACAATATCATTCGTTTCATTCAAAGTTATGAATTTCAATCAGAAATTACCTGTTGCAAACAAAAGAAATCTTTACCAACTAACTCAAGGATTTTATCTTTGAATCCTTTCATTGATGAATCTGGACTATTACGGGTTGGAGGAAGATTACGTCATTCAAATCTGCAATTTGATGAAAAGCATCCAATAATATTGGCAAGAGATCATTTTATCACGGAATTAATAGTGCGACAGTGTCATCTGGATCATTTACATTCTGGTCTTCAACTGACCATGTCAGCACTACGATTACGATATTGGGTTCTTGCAGGCAGAAGTTTGGTCAAGAAAATAATCCACCAATGCATGGTGTGTTTCAGGGCTAAACGCCAAGTTACCAAGCAAATCATGGGAAATCTGCCTATGCACCGAATTGTGAAATCAAATCCGCTCACTAAAACTGGAATCGACTTTGCAGGACCGTTTTTGATGAAACCAAACATCAAAAGATCCAAAGTGAAATTAAAATCATATGTTGCTTTATTTGTATGTTTCTGCACAAAAGCAACTCATATAGAAATTGTATCAGACCTATCTTCAGCGGCTTTCCTCGCAGCTCTCAAGCGGTTTATTTCTCGTCGAGGAAAACCTTCTGATATATTTAGTGATAACGGGACCAACTTTAGGGGAGCTAACATCATTCTCCGAGAGCAGTTTGATATATTGAAAGCTTCAACAATTCAAAAATTCATATCTAATGAACGAATCAACTGGCATATTATTCCTCCTTCCGCCCCAAATTAGGAGGTATCTGGGAGGCTGGAATAAAATCTTTCAAATTTCATCTTCTCAGATGCTTAAAGTCTCAGATACTCACATTTGAAGAGCTGAGTACTCTGACAACTCAAATAGAAGCTTGTTTAAATTCGCGACCTATTTGTCCTCTAAGTTCAGATTCAGACGATTTTAATCCTCTTACACCAGGACACTTCTTAATCGGGAGAGCCTTAACGGCCCCTCCAGAATCTAATGATGATGATGATTTTATGATAAACTACCTCGATCACTGGAGCCTAAATCAAAAAATTAAAAATGTATTTTGGAAACGTTGATATCGAGAATACCTCAACAATTTGCAACAACGCCTAAAATGGCAAAAATCCTCACCCAACATTAAGGAAGGTGACCTCATCTTGCTCAAGGATGCCATATCACCACCAGCAATGTAGTGGAGCCTTGGTCGCATCACCAAAGTCTTTCCGGGAGCGGACGGAACAGTTCGAGTCGTCGAGGTGAAGACCAAGCACCAAGAACGCCTTACTAGAACTGTCTCTAAAATAGTACCATTACATTTTGCTGAGGGCTAAGTTAGTCCACCGGGGTGGAGTATGTTAGGTTTTTTATTATTATTATTATTGTATTTTATTAATTAATTATAATTCATATTCATAGAATTTTATTGTTACTTATCATCTTTTTTTTTTTGTTGTTTTTTTTTTCTTCTGTTTTTTTGACGTGACAACGTCTTAAATTAGGTTGCGGCTGGGAGTCACTTATGAAAAAGTGTAACGCCCGGTAACGTTACGATGAGTCATCGAACGAGAGTGCTGCGCGCGCAGCGCTAGAGAATTAGGCGCATTGAATCGGCGCATGCTTGTCTCTGTCTTTGTCTTTCTCGAACGTTCTTGGCGTTGGAAAAACAAGAAAGCGTCATAATACAAGTTCACACGTGTGGTTAAAGTATCGTCAGCTGTGTCTGTAGTGAAAATGTGGAGTGCTTAGATTCGTCATTTACAACAACTACAACAATAAAGGTAAATAATTGTACACTGATATTTCATTATCGTAAACTATGATTGAATGATTAATTGTTAGATTGACACAAAAGTTGAGAAACTGAGTTTATAGGTTATGTCATACTATTGATAAATGTTGATAGTGTTAAGTAAATTATTAGTTTAAAATTAATTAATTAATTAATTATTATTTTACAAATTTTAAATAGTTTCAAATTTATTTAGCAAAAATTTGAACCTTCGATCTGAATAAATGTTTTGATTTTTGAATTGATTCTTTAAAATTACAAATATTAAGAAAAAGTGGCAGATATAAGAAAACTTTATTTAAACTGTGTTGAGCAAGAATTTTAGCATCTAATTTAAGTAAATGTTTTAATTTTCAACTTCATCATTTACAATTACAAATTTTATTTAATTTCAAATTTATTTAGCAAAAATTTGAACCTTCGATCTGAATAAGTGTTTTGATTTTCAAATACCAACGCGGCTGGTGGAGTGGCGATCTATCGTAAATTATCATCGACATCTACGGCGGAAGTGTTCCAAGTTGCGATTACAGACGTAACTCGTGTCATTAAAACCAAGGGTGACATGTGCATGACTGAAGTTACTTGCTTCGCCGCTAATACTAGCTTCAAGTTTATACTCGGTGCTGTATATATTCATCCAGGAGCTAGTATGCAGGATATTGGAATGTTACTATGGCAAGGACTCGGTCCGTACATTCACAACAGCCAGTACGTGCCACCGTTCGTGCAAGTTGATTCTAGTATACCGATTCTTCTGTGTGGTGATTTTAACAAAAACGTAAAGCCTGACAACTCGTTTCTTAAATTCATGAAAAATACGTATAATCTTGATTGCGTATCAAACGTTTCTAAGTCAACTACGTTAAAAGGAACAACTATCGACTTGACTTTCGCAAGACACATTACAGCAGAAACACTTCCTTTCATTTCATATTTCTCCTATCATCGTCCTATCCTCAACAAAATCACTCAAATAGGAATTAGTTAAGTTTAAGTTTACATGTACAATGTTTTAGTAAACAAAATATATTTCTATAGTTAAAATTTGTGCAATTCTTATTTTCATTCAATTCCTTGTTCCTATTGTGCAATTTAATTATATTCATATCAATAAATATTCTACCGTTGTCACGTAAAATCTTCGCCCGTAAAACCGACTTTACAGGCAACCATTGTTTTTTGTGTTATAAATACAGTGGTACCTCGACATACGAGTTTAATTCGTTCCGCAACCTTGCCAGTATCTTTAATTACTCGTATCTCGAAGCAAATTTCCCCATACAAATCAATTGAACTACCATTAATCCGTTCCAGCCTCCAAAATGTCAACTCAGTTATTTTTGTTACGTGGTTTTAAATAATAAAAACGTATTTATAAATATCAAATATTTATTGCACAAAAACAAAAAAGAGAATGTAAAGAAATAAATTAGATATCCTCACTGGTCTTTGCCTTTTTCGCTACATTTTTCTCGCTTTCACCTGTAGGCCGTTTAGAAAAAAACATGTCCAAGGAGGTTTGTTTCTTCCTCCCTCTCAGAATGTTCCGGCACAGAACATATCATGGACGTACTACGGCCATACTGCCTCGACAAGTCAACAACTCGAACACCTTGCTCATGTTTTTCTATAATTTTACGTTTTAATCCAATACTCATCATCTTTTTTTTAGCACTTGACTTTTTACAAACTTTCTTCCGATCCATGGTTATAAAAATAAATGAACTAAAACTGTAAATGTAAACGCAACACAAAACGCGAACACAAAACACAACTTATCACAGCGGAAGCACGCTGCTAACTGATCGTGATGGCGCGACTGCGTGTTACTACTGAACCGAACTCGTATCTCGAATTTCGCTCGTAACTAAAAGCAAAAAATCACTTGCTCGTCGGCTCGTATCTCGAAAAACTCGTATGTTGGGGCGCTCGTATGTCGAGGTACCACTGTACAACTAAATCGCATTAAATCGTAGTGTAATTCTCTTTTGTTGTGTTAAATAAATCGAATTGAATCGAATTGAGTCAGCTCGTTCTTTCTAGAAGAAACTTCAAAGAAAACGTGCTAACAATACTCTTTTAAAATAGTTAGAATACACAAATTATATATAAGCATTTTTTCAAATATTCTTAATTTAATACCATATATATTCGCATTTAAGCAAAAGGTCATATATTGGATCAAAATATAATTTATTTTATCAATATTTCAGTTGACTGAATGCCAACCTTTTTCAAGGTATTATAACATATTAATGTGTGTAAACAACAAACTTAGCGCCACATAACGTCAATAGAATTAAGTTAAAAATATATAAATACAGTTAAACCGGTCTATAGCGTCTCCTCTTGGGACTCACCAAAATAGGGTGCTATAGAGAGGGGAGTGCTATAGACAGGTCACTTTTAATGTAAAATTTTTACATTTTAATGTTTAAAATCTGGGGCTATAAAGAGGAAGGCGCTATTTAGAGGGGACGCTATAGACAGGCTTAACTATTTTTTTGCCTTATATTCGGAGGGGAGAAAAAGTTTTGATATAAATATATATTATGGACAAAAAATGGCCTTGAGGGACTCTCTTTGGAGCTCCTGTTGAATGAGGTGGTGAGAAACAGAGCTGGAGCTTTTGCGTTGTTCAAATTTTTTGAAGACGGCTGAAGAGAAAGGGAAGCTATATACATAATCTAATTAATGTAAATAATTATATGTAAATAATCTTTGTCAGGATTAGAATGACGAATCCTGTATGGGACTTTGATTCCAGTAAAAGGCTTGTTGCTGCTGTTGTATATAGTCACAGTGTAGAAAATACTATACTATACCTACTACATATAGGTTTCTTTCTGTATTCTTAGTTCTCTTCTCTTACTCTGTAAACTGGCGAATCCTTTAAAGGACGAGAGGTCCTCAATAAAGGCTTTTGTTGTTGTTGTTATATTATGGACAAAATAAATTTTGTAATATGTGTAATATATTCAAATATTAAAAATAAAGAAGGCATCTCCTGACCACGAGCACATGTGCTTTTTTGGATGGCAGAGCGCCATCTAGTGGAGCAAAAATAAACTAAATGTTTATTTAGCTTACTCCGTGATATTTGGCCAACCCAGGAGCAAGCTAAATAAACGTTTAGTTTATTTTTGCTCCACTAGATGGTGATCTGCCATTCAAAAAAGCACATGTGCTCGTGGTCAAGAGATGCCTTCTTTATTTTTAATATCAACACCTGACCCACTTATCTTTTATTTTTTTCTATTGTTTTTTTCATATTCAAATATGTGGCGCGCATTTAGTTCCGGGACGATGATATTCATGTACCCAAAAGTGGCACTTCTACCTAACCTACAGCTATATGTTGGATTCTAACTAGAAAATCTGTCTTTCCACTTCACCAGCTCTAACACCTCTTCGCCAATTCAACCGATTTTATAAATCCCCTCATAGGATGTTGTGAAATCAAAGCTTCCCTTGAACTGATGAGTTCCAAAGTTCGAACCATGGTATACAGGTTGCTGACTTTTGTCTGAATTTGTCAAAACTGGGGTTGTGGTTTATTTATTATCATTAACTTCACATTTTATATCGAGGTATTAACCCAACTTTTTAAAGTAAGTACCACCTCTGGTAAATATATTATATATATGAAAATTCGAAACTATTATAGACGCGTATGAATTTTTAAAAATTTAAACAATTTTTACTGTCCTTACTGCAATGAAAAAATTAATGGGAGGGCCTGGCTCATTAGTGATGAACCCTCCAAGCGATTTCGCCAGTTTAATCTACAATTTTCTTTTTAAATCATACACGTCTATAATAGTTTTGAATTTTCATTACAGATGGCGTGCTAATGAATCATAATATTATATAAATATAATTTATTTGATAAGGGAAGAGGCAAGTATTTAAGTAAAACATAAAAAAATGCTAATCTGTTTTTCATATTATATCACATTATATTCGAAAATTTCATGTTAAATAGAAGTTATTATATAAAACATATCTCTACTCCATCATAAAAATTGCATCATCACTCCAATCATTATATAAGTCTCTGTAAAGGATATTCGGTGGAAGAGTAGGTAACACCCTGGATTCCCGACAGCCATGAACCGGGATCGATCCTGCGTTAACATTTTGTTTAATATGTGAATAACCTTCACATATTATTAATTGTTGCAAATATCATAAACTAGGTTGCTCTTTTTGAGCGGTACCTAATAAAGTGATTTTGAACCCGAGAAATAAATTGCTATTCTCTTTTTTCTCTCTCTCTCTCTCTCTCTCTCTCTCTCTCTCTCTTTCTCCTTGTTAATATCTTATGACTATTCTTTACGGCCTAAATTTATTGTATAAATATGTATAGACAACTGTAAAGACATACATGTATGACAGCGCAAGTGTCCCTAAGGGGATATAGCGCTTTAAATTGAAATAAATAAATTAATAATATAAGTTTTCTATTATTCTTGTTATTATGTGTATAGATTCAACTATTCTTGAAGTGTGGCTGTAGCCAAACTGTAGTCAAAGAATGAAGTAGAGTTGGGTTGGTCGTCTGGTTCCCATGTCGCAAGTATTTAAGGTCGCACACGAATTGTTTTCGCTCAATTTAATCTCCGATATTTCTGGTTGGTTTACTCCGTGTCCTCAGGATCGGCTGCAACGTTGGAATTCTATTGGTCCAATCTATATCTAAGTCTAGCAAGTGTATAGTACTTGTAATTGTTGATAGATTGTTGTTGTATCTAGCTTTGTTTTAAACTCTACCATTTATTTTGTGATGCTATTTATAAAGATTATTAATTCTCTTTTCTAACGATAGATGCCATTTTTTTCTCATCCTTATTATTCCCTATTTGATATTTATCCGTATAAATATATTTTTATATAAAGATAAAAACGAATTTCATATTTTTCATTCGCAAAATAGATAATTCCATCTCTATTATTAATTATCTACTCAACAAATAAGGTTTCTTTCTTGTGTTGTTTATTTTGTACTTAATTTTGAAATTCCAATAATGATTTTCTTTTTTACATGCGGTTAGTGTGTGTCTTTTTGATATGTTTACCTCTGAAATTTTGATTAAACATTAAATTTCACATGTTCTATAGGAAATTGACATGGACCTAGAACAGCAGCTACACACACCCAAGATAGAGAACATTACGAATGGTATGATAGAGATGCAAGAAGACATCTGAGGCTCTTCATTGGACATGACAACAATACAAGATGAGCTAAGCCCTCCCAATATCTTTTCATCTCAGTAAGGACAGTAGAATCTTGATTTATTTGTATAAATAAATATTCGTGTCTTAATATTTTCATTTGTTAACAACAACTTTACATGTGTTCTAAATTCATCAGTTGTCTTACCCCAGTTCCACACAACCATCAGATCTGTTGTAAAAAGATGTATTGTGAATCAACATCTTCATCCGCTAATGTTTTCTAAGATCATTCTTTCTGTGCTTCAATTTCCCTCCAATTCAAGAAATTGTGGGTTAAGATTAGGAAGTGCTATTAATATGTGGGTGTATGTACAGAAGGGACTAAATTATGCGATGCGTGTAATGACTTTCAATACGTAGCTAACCTAAATTAAGTTGTGAAGGAGGGCATATGCTATTGGAAGGCCTAGACTACTAAAAAAAGAAAAGAAAGGACACTTTTCCTGTCAAGATGACATAAAATCTAATCGCCATCACTGAAATTGACAAACCCGTATCGGTGACAAAGCCAGAAAATGTCGCAATTTTTGTGTCTAGTTCAACAGAAGAGAGATAACCTTTCTATTTAAGATCAATTTCCAATCGTAAAAATATATTCAGAACTATTCTGGCCTCAAAAATAGCGTAACCACTCTACCAGATAAACAACACTTTGAAAATTCTGAAGATATTCAAAAAATTCTTGTAGATCTCATGAAATCAAATCCCGACTTGTACTGACTGTAGATAAATGTTGATTCTGTTTACCCACTTAGAGAGAATCCTGTATGGGACGAGGTCTCTAATATAGGCTTTGTTGTTTTTTTTTCAAATATATTGTTGCACCAGGTTGCGGCTTGGCAGACTCTTCAGCCTGGATTCTCTCCTGTGCTGGGTCTTGCATCTTACCAGAGCGTGTTTCAACCATCCTACAAATTTATAAAAGGGAATAACGAGATAAGTCTTCTTTAAGTAGCCACCAGAATCCTTTATTTCTTTTTCCACATCAAAGAGAGCAGTGAAGTCACACGTGTACCTAAATACAAATGATGACAATCTAAATAATCTGTGTTTTAAATAAATATCATAGAATATTTTATATAAAAATAAATAAATATATAATTTAAATTTCAAATATATTAAAAATAATATAAGAAATACGCCATTAATCATGATGTAACACTTCCCCCTCTCCAGAGGTCGTCACGTCCTCGTGAGTTACCTCATCAATTCTCTCAAAATAGGGTTTGAGTCTTGAGACATGGACAATCAATGGGTCTTGGCCAGGATTATCTTTTGGCTCAATTAAGTAATTTACGTTAGACAGTTTCTTTAATATTCTATATGGGCCAAAATATTTTCTCAGTAGTTTCTCACACTTTCCTATTTTCCTAATTGGTGTCCAAACTGCTACTAATTCTCCTGGTTCGTAGCTTCTTTCCATGTGTTTCTTGTCATAGTTCTTTTTCATTCTTTCTTGAGTCTTTATTGTGTTGTTAATAACTAATTTTCTTGTTCTGTTTATTTTGTCTAAGTGATGTTTTATGTATTCATCATAATCATCTTTGTCAATGTCCACCGAGATATTCCTGTCGTCCAAAAGAGACGTGGGTTCTCTTCCAAACATCAGGAAAAAGGGAGAATATCCTGTGGTTTCCTGAATTGTAGTATTGTAAGCGTGAGTGATGAATGGGAGTATTTCGTCCCAATTTTTCTGATCAGTGTTCACATACATACTGAGCATATTGATCAATGTTCTATTTAACCGCTCTGTCAATCCATTAGTCTGGGGATGATAGCTCGTTGTGAAGCAATGTTTAATCTTGCACGTTTTCATCACCTCTTTCATTAAATTACTGGTAAATTGAGAGCCTCTGTCACTAATAAGATATTGTGGGGCTCCGTGCCGAAGAAAAATATCCTCTACTAGAAATTTAGAAACTTCTTTCACTGTTGCTTCCGAGACTGCTCTTGTTTCTGCATATCTAGTGTAGTAGTCCGTCAGCACGATTATCCATTTTTTCCTGTTTTTCGTAGATGGTAGTGGACCAACAAAGTCAATTCCAATTCTTTCGAAAGGAAAGTTGGCTGGGGGGATAGGCTGTAGTAGTCCAGAAGGTAATTGGTTTGAGCCTTTCCTACTTTGGCAAAGGTGACACGTCTTAACGAATTCTGAGACATCCTTTAGCATGGATGGCCAAAAGTATTTACTCTTTATTCGGTACATGGTTCTGGCGACGCCCAGATGGCCATTCGACATATGATTGTGATATTCTTTCATAATTTCTCTCTTTTTATTCTCTGGAACCACAAGCAACCACGCCCTGCCTTCAGGGTTCGGGTTTTTCTTAAAGAGGCATCCATCTTCTTCTTTAAAGTTTTGCGCAATTGATCGCCTGCTTCCATTAAGGTTTTTCTTAACACTTTCGATAAATTTATCCTCTTCGTCTGTTATTTGATTTAAAAATAGCCTTTCAAAATCCTCATCCCAATCAGTTTCTGGTAAGGGCCCCCTAGATAAGCCATCGGCGTCCAGATGCTTCTTTCCCGATTTATGTATTATATCGAAGTCATATTCTTGAATTTTCAATGCCCATCTTGCCAATCGACCTGTTGGATCCTTCAAGTTTTTGAGCCAGCATAAGGCGTGATGGTCTGTTACTATTTTAAAGTGTCTTCCATAAAGGTAGGGTCGTAATTTTGACATTGACCAGACAACGGCCAGACATTCTTTTTCAGTGGTTGAATAATTTTGCTCCGCTTTACTTAGGGTACGACTCAAATATAAAATCACCTTCTCTTCACCACCGATGTCTTGGACAAGTGTTGCACCTATGCCGATGTTGGACGCATCAGTATGAACATAAGTAGGTGCATTTGGATTGAAGTGACCTAAAATTGGTGGACTTAATAGTGCTGTTTTTAGGGTTTGAAACGCTTCCTCTTGTCTTTCTGTCCAGGTAAATGATACACTTTTTTTTATAAGGTTGGTCAAAGGGTCAGCAATTTTTGAAAAGTCTTTGATAAATTTTCTATAATATGAACACATTCCCAAAAAGGATTGTACTTCTTTGACCTTTTTGGGCCGAGGAAAATTTCTGACAGCTTTGATGTTATGTTCCGCGGGTTTTATACCATGTTTGCTCGTTATATCTCCAATTCTTCAAAAGCAAATCGGCATTTTTTGTCGTTTAACCTTAAATTAGATTCACGAAAACATCTAAAAACAGCTTCAAGTCTTTTGAGGGTGCGTTGGAAAATCCGGGCTATATATGATAACATCATCCAGATAACACAAACAAATTTGCCATCTCAGATTTCCAAGCATATTCTCCATATTTCTCTCAAAGGTAGCAGGCGCGTTACAAAGTCCACAAGGCATCACGTTGAATTCATATAATCCATGCGCTGTAGTGAAAGCTGTTTTCTCTTTGTCTCTTTCTTCGACTTCAACTTGCCAATATCCAGATCTGAGGTCTATTGCTGAGAAGTGTGTAGATCCTTGGAGAGTATCCATAACTTCGTCTATTCTAGGGATCGGATAGACATCTTTTACTGTCACATTATTCAGTTTTCTGTAGTCCACACAAAATCTGTATTTACCATCTCGCTTCTTGACCAATATTACTGGAAAAGACCAGGGGCTAGAAGATGGCCTAATTATGCCTTCTGTAAGCATCTCGTCAATTTGCTCTTTTATAATATCTCGTTCTTTAGCACTTACCCGGTAAGGCTTGTGTTTAATTGGCTTCGCGTCTTCTGTGTCTATCCGATGTTTTGCCAAATTGGTTCTCCCTAATCTCGATGAAAAAAGATCTCCATACCTTTCTAAAACTTGTTTTAACTCCTTCTGTTCCTTTGGTGAAATATTTTCGTTTATTTGGAATCTAGGTTCTTCGTTCTTTTCTACCTCTCTTTCTCGACTCACATTTATTTTCGCTGGACTACTTGGTTTTTCATTATTTTTAACGGTCGAGGATACGGATTAGTTATCCAGATGTGTGTTTCCCTATTTATAACATTGATCAAGCTTCTTGCTAGACGAAGTCCATTTGTTTGAAACATTTTGCTGCTCTCCTCGATAATATATTCTCCATCCTCTGTTTCTACCGATGCCTTGATCAATTTCATGGAACATTCCGGTACAATGGAATCCTTGGCACTCTTTATTCTCAACATTTCAAAATTGATTTCGCCATGATTATTCGTCAAATCATATTTTATAGTTTCTTGCTTACAATCTATTTTTGCGTTCATTTTCTTAAGGAAATCTCTCCCAAGAATTAATGTCCGTAAATGCGTTTTCAATATCACAAAGTTGTGTGATAATGTTTCGTCATCAATTTTTATATTTAAAAATATACTTCCTACCATGTCCAATTTTTTTCCATCGGGTCCTGCACAAATTTTTGCGAGTTTACTTATACCATGGCCTGTATCGAGGGCCGTTCTGAGGTCGACCACTGAGAGGTCAGCACCTGTATCAACCAAAGCTTCAAAAGTCCCTATCTTGTCCACATTAATTTTTAATTTGTATTTAGGGTCCAACTTCTTGATTCCGTTTATGGTCGACTTGCTTTGATTGACAGATTCAGGCGCGACGCTTAGTTTAAATCTTCCAACACGGAATATCTATTCCGGGTAGGAATATTTGTCTGTGTGCTATGACATACATCAGCATAAAGCCGAGGTCCTGATTTCTCTGATATTTCATTCATTTGGCATTTTTCTTCGACCTTCTCTTGGGTATCTGATGGATCCTCTTCTAGGATTCTTATAAACTTGACCCTACAATAACGGGCCACGTGCCCTGGCTTGTTACATTTAAAGCAGATTGGTCTTCCATCTTCCATCCTATTTTTGCTCACTTCTTGGCTTTTATTGTAAGTGTTTCTCTGAAGGTTTGGTTTCGGCACAAAGTTAGGATTATAAGGACGTCTAGGGGTAGAGGGCTGGGGAAAGTTGTTTCGATACTTTCTGGGGGTAGGAGGGGAGTCGTTCTTGTAATTATTGGAAACAGGGGCTTGGGGCCTGGAAGTGGTCTGGTAGTTTCGTGCGGCAGTCGGCGGCACGTACCTCGATTGTTGTTGGGGTCTAGAATAGCGTGGACCGTTATATAGGTTTCTGGATTTCTCCACACGTTCCCGATACTTCTTTTCAAAAGAATCCATTTTCTTGCACACGACAAGAAGGTCATCGGTCGTTTTAGGAGGGTTCAGGTAGAGCGCGAATGAGTACTCTTTTTTCAGTCCTCCAATAACATGTTCAATTTTTGTTTCTTCTTCCATTGCGGGGTCAACCTTGTTGCACAACACTAGAATGTCTTCCGCGAACCTGATTGCTGGTTCATTCCAGTGTTGCATTCTGTTGAGCTTCATTCTAAGTTCTTCTTCATTCGCGTCCAAAGAAAAATCCTGAATGAGGCGGATTTTAATATTTTCCCAGCTCGTGAAACTAGCTTTGTGTAAATTCAACCAGGTTTTAGCGCTTCCCGTCATGTTCATGGCGGCATAACGAGAGATAATGTAGTCTGCCCAATGGTACAAGAAGCCAATTTCTTCAAGAGATTCAATCCATGGGCGAGGGTCTTCCGTTCCATCATACTTGGGGATGTCGATGTTGGGATTCAGGACAACTGGGCCGGAACTAGCATCTCTACCAATTGTTGCACCAGGTTGCGGCTTGGCAGACTCTTCAGCCTGGATTCTCTCCTGTGCTGGGTCTTGCATCTTACCAGAGCGTGTTTCAACCATCCTACAAATTTATAAAAGGGAATAACGAGATAAGTCTTCTTTAAGTAGCCACCAGAATCCTTTATTTCTTTTTCCACATCAAAGAGAGCAGTGAAGTCACACGTGTACCTAAATACAAATGATGACAATCTAAATAATCTGTGTTTTAAATAAATATCATAGAATATTTTATATAAAAATAAATAAATATATAATTTAAATTTCAAATATATTAAAAATAATATAAGAAATACGCCATTAATCATGATGTAACAATATTGACAGATAGTGTAATAACTGGGCCAACAAATCATTGTCCAGTGGAATATTAAATTTCCAAACAAATCAGAATACCTTTAAACAGCTTTCTAAAATATAAATGTACTTTTTTCACCTTACGGGTTGAATTTTCACATACACTAGGTGTTTGTATATAAAAGAATAAAAATAATCATTTACAAAGGATAACTCAAATAGCTGGTGATATTTATATGACAGGAATCTACAAGGTTATTCATATAAACACAGAATCCGTGGTATAGAATTACCTTTATACTTGGAGGAATGGCAGGGTATCATTGGTAAGAAGATGCCAAAGATAAAAGCGACGAATTTCTTTATCGGAGAGATATAAGATCAGCAAGAGAGAGAGTTTCCAGACAATAACGTCTTTTTCAAAATTTGTTTATAACATACAAAAAAGAATGTAATATATTTTTCTCCCCCTTTCAATATCATTAATATTTAAAACATGCAAATAATAATTTGTATATAAAAATAGTATATATCATCGATTTATTATCGTGATACTCCTGTTAAAATAATAAAAATTTGAACAAGAAACTTAGTCCTGGAAGCTTTATTTATTTTATAATAACGTCTTTCAAAAGGCTGTAATACGAATACAAAAATATGCATTACAGGCTGTTGAAGGAATTTATTGTCCGAAATCTTGGCAAGCTTATACCTTTTTCAATAAAGAAATTTGTCACCTTTATCTTTGGTGTCGTATTAGCGATATAGAATTACTCTTTGAGCATTAAAAAAGGAATCCCATCAGTGATTCAAAATTATTGAACAATTACAACCCAAGTAACCAAACAGTCATCCAGCATCTTGTAAGTTTAACAATCAAACAACTTTATCCATGTATAGAAATTGCGGTATAATTGTCAAACTTCGTTCTACAATCATAAGCCGCATTATATTATAAATTACTTTATATAATATTCACGAACGGAAAAATATGTCCAGTGTAGCCTGGTGGACATGGCATCTGCCCGGTAAGCGGAACACTGTGGGTTCGATTCCCATGCCTGGACACTTTATTTTTCCGTTTATCATTACTCTTCAGAATTTATCCTTTCATACTTCATTCCTAAGGTTAGAAAGAATCGTTATTTCTCCTTAAAATAAATTTCGAATTTTCGTTCAAAAGAAACATTTGCGGTATAATTGTCAAATTTTGCTCTACAGACATGTGTTGAACTACGGCAAAAAAAGAAGTCGCAAACTTCATCACATCTTGTACCAAGTAAGCTTGGAAAGAGAGACTATGTAGAATAAAAGATCAAATAAATACTCTGGGAAGGACCTCTAAGAAAGAGGACATCGATTGCTTGAGGCATAGAGGGTAGTTATCAATAATGGAGTTGATTCAATAGAACAAGATGAGCTACGATGGCAGCAAACCCCGGGAGAACAGCTTCAGAAACCTGGATACCAAGTTCTTCGACCAGGTGGATGAACTACGTCACCAGTTCCTGCTATTGGTAGCGAAGATTTCAGCTTTCCTCAAGAACTTCTTCAACAAGAATTTCAAGAAATCCCATTATGAGGAACCAACAGGACTGACCAACGTTGAGATTGTCGGCCAGAAAGTCTTGGGGACCTTCAAACTTCCAGAAAGTCTTGCAGGGTCAAAGCTCCGAAGCAGATCGGGACGGCCATGGGAGGTGAGTCTGGAGATGGAGATGGATCAGAAGAGAGTCGGTGTCAGCGCAGAGTTCCATCTACCGACTTCTAGGATGAGGAAGGACGTGCAGTTTGAAGTGAGAAGAGCTGGGGATGTACTGACTGTCAGTGGACCTACAAACTCCAATCCTGACAGAAGGTCTGTGGTCTTCAGCATCGGCTCTGTCAGCATCCAACCTGCAACGGTCATCAAGCCTTGGGACGGACCCGACCTGGACGAGAGCATATTCAGCAAACGCTAACTCCCCACCAGTCCAACAATCCTTCTCAAGAAAACACCATCAATTTCATATCACAAAATTCTTTACAATTTATTAATCTTTTCCCGAATTTGATTTAATACCCGTTTCTATAATCTTTAAATCCTTCGTCAAAGATTGATTCTCCCACATAGAGGATCTTTTTACAATTAAAATGTTGAACTCGTGCTAACAAATTCATCAACAATCACTATAATGTAAAATAGTACAGAAGGTGAATTGTACTGCGATCAATTGGATAAATTAAGAAAACAGCATCTTTCGATCGTGTAACTAAAAGTTACTGATGGCTTGCACCACCTGTAGGAATAAGTATCAAATAATAGTTTTTAATTAGTGGTCAATTTTTCCATTTGATTATATAATTTATAGAAAATCACAATAAACTACGCTAACAACTATACCATATGTAACTATTTAAGAATTTTTCTGTAACTAGAGACAGACTTATGACCATCGTTGACAAAAGGTGTTGAGTTAGGCGATGATCATATTTAGATACGTACGTAAAGAAGAGATAGGCTCTCTAACATTATAAAGACATCTTCTAATCATGACTTGCACCATAGACAGAATAAATATTAACTAATCGTTAGTTTTTAATTATTCCAGAATTGGCCAAACACCCTTTCTTTTTTAATCAAGAAAAGCTAGCCCCTTTCGCGTTTCAGGCTGTTAGCCTTCATCAGCGTGGTGAAAGCTATACCTCAACGACAAAAAACCTAGTTTTTGAGGTATGATTTTTAAGATATATCAAAGACCTTTTTTGTCGTTAAGGTACAGCTTGCACCACGCTGATGAGGGCCAACAGCCCGAAACGCAAATGTGGTTAGCTTTTCTTGATTAATCAACAATGGGTATTTGGCCAATTCTGGAATAATTAAAAATCAACGATTAGTTGATATTTATTCCGACAGATGGCGCAAGCCATCAGCAAATTTTAGTTGCACAAGCAGGAGATGTCTTTATCTCTCTAATTTTAGAAAGCAGATCCCATCTTTAGATAAGCAAATCATTGCCTAACTCAACACCTGTTGCCAAAGATAATTATAGGTTAGTTTTCTACTTCCAGAAAAAAATGAAATAGTCACATTTTAGCGTAGTTTATTGTGATTTTCGATTAGAGGTATATATATTCAAATGGGAAATCACCATTGTATGCCTGCGCAAAAAAAAATATATTGGTAATTTGATTTTTTAAAAAAGAGCCCGTAATATTTTAAATTGATCATTGTATTTATCCATAAACACTGGCCGCAAAAAAAAAGCATCATCTATAAACACTTTAGAAATTTTCAGAAAATTTGCATAGTTAATAAAAGAATATTGAGGCAAGTAAATGATCGTTTTTTTCTGAAAGCGTAACTTTAATATAAGTGCATAAATATAGCCTTGTTTATTCATGAATAGATATATAAATAGCCTCCTAGCGCATCATTAATTTAAAGTTTATTTTGTAGAATGCCAAGAGAAAAGTGCGCCATACAAGAAAATTTCTGATTTTACAAGGGGCAGAATCATAGGCCTCAGAGAATGTGGAATTTCAATTAGAGAAATTTTTATTTAAGTAGGCTTCCAATCAAATCACAGTTGTAAGGATTTGGTCTTAGTGGTCAGAGGAATAGAAAAGTTCAAGAAAACCTGGCTTAGGTCGCGTTAGAGTAACAACAAAGAGATAAGATAGAAAGATTCAAAGGATGGTTGAAGCAGACAGGACAACAACTGTTCTAATGATTCAAACAGCTCTACATTTGAAGAATGAATCTTGACCATCTCTGAACACCTTTAATAACCTTCTTATTAAAGCAGAGCATCCTAGTTGCCGGCCTTAATTAAGAATTCCACTCTCTGCCAGACATAGAAATTGTCTCATTCAACCACCTTCCACCAGACCTTTTCGAGAACACAACAAACCGTCGTATTCCCCCCAGATCGAGTGAAGCGTTCCTACATTTAACACCCGAAAATGTTACCGATCTTTAGCCACCTAATTGTCCTGGATGTTTCGTTAAGATCATAACTTTCTAGAAACGCATCTAACAAGATATTTTAAAATTTATTTTTTCTTTTCAAAATGCGTGCTAAATCAACATTACTTCATTACACACACTTAAGAAAAATCAGCAAATACATTCGCAGGCTAGCTGTCTGATTGGTCAACGGTCACTTGAGACTATAAACCTCCACTTCGTAGCGGAATATTTGTCACCCTCTCCCCTCGCCGTCTAATAATGTATTCCCACAATTTTATTAGTTGACACCTTCTCACGCTGCCCCTTGCTGGCAATAAAGTCTTCTCCCCCAACTTAATTACATTTATACACCACTTGTGAATCTACCTAGGCCACTTCTCACAATGAATCACCCTACCATCTGTTCTATTCAAATAACACCACATACATATGTTGTAATATATTCCAATATATATCTATGTCTCCATGTATTGCATAGATGTATATGTAATTGCCAAAATGCCAAATAAAATCGAGTGAGTGACAGTCGGCGCCGGAAAAGGGTCCGAAAAACAAGTCGGGTATGCCCCCTTCTTACGCAAGCAGATTAGTCCGCTTTGAGACACGATATTTGACAGACCCCTCTAGACAAATCTTCCCTGACCGGCGTCGGCTACACTTGCTCTCTCGCCATCTCTGTGGTGACATCTAAAATGTCTCGTCCTTGTGTAATCCCAACCACGCCTGAACCCACTCTAAACATTGTGGCCACCACGACTGTAACCAACATGCCACACTGCATTCATCCAACAGGATAACAACTACTACATTACTACACATATATATTGTTCTGAAAATAAAAAAAATCCATACTTAAATCATTAGATAGCAAAAAGGCATATATTAGATTGAATAAAAGATTTATTTGCCGATATTTCGACTGGCTGAACGCCAACCATTATCGAGGCATTACATTTTTGTATACACAAACTCAGCTCCGCATAGTGTTTTTTTTTTTTTTGCTTATCCCTAGTACACGTGTTACAGGAAATGATAATCATGGTGGGTAGTTAGCGACTGCTTTTTACTGTAAGCGCACCACATGTCTACACATGTGAAAGCAGTTCGACTTTGCACTTACAAATGTGCCAGAGCCCCGTTTGGCTACTTGCACTCGCTGGTGGGGGTTTGGACTTTTGCAAGAATCGGGGGGCCATTGGAGCATTTTTTTTTTAAGAGAAAAAAGTGTCCAATGCGGGGATCGAACCCGGGTCGTAGTGGTCGTAAACCAAACGGTTTAACCAGCCTTCCACCGACCCCCCCCCCCCCGCATAGTGTTATAATTTGAAATGATTTCAACTGTGATATTATAACACTATGCGGCGCTCAGTTTGTGTATACAAAATTGTAATGCCTTGATAAAGGTTGGCGTTCAGCCAGCCAATATATTGGCAAATAAATCTTTTATTAAATCCAATATATGTATTTTTATTATCTAATACATACATATATACATACATTTACACATATATTATATTCAAATAGCATTACATACACACATAACACGCATGTTTCACTCTTATAGAAATCTCGACACAACACAAGGTACATTATAGTTACAAAATACATAGTTACAATTCATCACGACAATAAAGACTTATCCAAATATATGGAAACTTCCATTCCTCATCCAGAGACTGTCACAAAGCAAGTTGACACTTCCCTCTTTCTTTTGGGCTCCTGAGATACGGACATCCCTTCAGTGAAGGCCTCGTCTGGTATATATATTTCCTATACTATTCTAAACTTTGTAAAATCTCTCTTTTGACCGTTGACTGGATGTCAATAAACCATTTTTTAATTGTCAATTGTCACTCCACTCTTTCCAATATATTCACAAAACCTATTTGGTCGCAGAAGTACAGCCTGCACCACGCTGATGAAGGCCAATAGCCCTTGATTTATCAAGAAAATGGGCTGGCCAAATATCAATAAATAGGTTAAATTAATGTTTATGTTGATTTCTGTTCCACTATATGGCGCTCTGCTATTCAAAAACGTTCATGTTAGTGGTTAGGATAGGCCTAATTTATTTAAATTACTTATTCTATTTACAAACCTCTACATTAGAACCTTTTGTGTTCCGAAATTTGTTTTTCTTTTACACGTATCCTAATCTATAGATAAAGGTATCGTTAATTCCACCAGATCCAGGATAGAGTAGAAAACCTTTAATACACTCGCACCACTGACAAGAAAACAAGCCTTGTTAAATAATTCACAGATGGTTTAGGCATCCTTTCAGCAAACAAAACACTATACAGAGTTAACAAAGGTTTTCTGTTTTCACAAACACCTTATAATTAATATTAAGGCCGCACTGTCACGAATTCATCCCACACCAATCTCTATCCTTTCACTTATTTACCTCACACATTTCTGGAAAAGCGAAGTCCAGTTTTAAGTAACCATTGCTGAGATTACATCAGACGTGGAAATTTACTAAATTATCACGTGAACCCTTTCCGGGGATCTTCCACAAGTCATTAGTGAGTTTTACGACCGCCTCCGGATGACCGACATCTCATAGCAGGCCCTCCTGGACCTTGCCTGTTTCATGCCGCTGGTTTCTCTTAGATGCCATCTAACCTGCCTCATCCTTTGTTTATTAACCTAGACGCCGAAAACCACGAGGCCCCTCGACTGCTATTGTTTTTGGTACGACATATATATATCTATACGATGAATATGTAATTTAGAAACTATAACGCAGTATTTTAAGACACTTTATCCGCTTATCATTACTCTTCACAATTCATCCTTTCATACTTCATTCCTAAGGTTAGAAATAATCGCTTTTTCTCCTTAAAATAAATTTCGATTTTTCGTTTAAAAGAAACACATGCGGGATAATTTTCAAATGTCGTTCTACAATCATAAGCCGCATTATATTGTATTATAAATAAAAAAAAAGAGACATTTATGTTAAAGAACTGAGGAGATGGTGGTTGCGTGATGTGTTGGTGTGGCTTGTGGAAAGGCCGCTGATAAAATTAAAATTAATTTATTTAAAGCCAGAAATATATAGAGAGAAAAGAAGCAACGGTTGAAGTAACGGCCGTTGGGAGCAGGCCTTGTTGTTATGACGCCAGTGGCCAGCAAAAGTGTCGGATGACGCCCCGCGCGCATGCGTAGTGTATTCTCCCAGCTTGCGCTTGCTGAAGCATAGAGGGGCCGCCACTTTATTGCCCGTAGTATGTGTATTGAAACTTTGTCCCAGTTCACGCTCGCTGAAGTAAAGTGTGGTCGCCACAGAAACCATGCCTATTTAACAACTTTTAGAACTTATCAATCATTTCTCTCTCTCTCTTTTTGCCTTTTATACATTCTTATTTAATACCCAGCAATTTCTATTAAGAGTCTAATTAAGACCTAACTAAAATTTAATTATACTAAATCTCATTCAAGGCTTTCCTGACCTGATTACAACAATACTGATATGGGAACTATTTGGAAACAAAGCATTGCGCGTTTAGGACCAATGAATGGAACCTTCTGTTTCTTTGGAAATGAATAAGATCGAGAATAGACTTATAAAGATAAAAGTCACCTCTCCCGTCAAAATAGACGTCAAAGCTAGACGCCATCTATTGACCATCGCCGCAAACTAGCCACACACTAGTGACAAAGCCACAAAAAGCATGCTCATATATTATTAATATAGATAGGAAGAAAACATGTGTGAAATTGTATTATTAAAAAGAAAGCAAAAAATTAATTAAAATCAAATAAATTTTGTAAATATTTCGGCAGATATATGTTGCTACATGCGGCCGATTTACGACGCATGCGCTGTTAAATTACGGTATCTTCTGCTTTTATATACTCAAGTATTAAATATAAGAATGAACCCTGATTTCTTTAAAAATCAAATGTTAATTTAGATTCAGAAACATCTTTTAATTAATATCTCCACTTTCAATTTTCGTATAATAATAATTAGAGATTATCAATAAAACAAACAAAAACCTTTATTCGTTGAAGTCTCAAAACTTTCTATAATGTCGTCTTTATTACCTTCTTAAAATAAACGATATTCATAATCAATTCAAAAGATCTTTTCATAAATATTAAACACACTCTTTAATTAACCATTATTTCCTCGAAATATTCGTTTGGAATTTGAAAAGGGGAAAAGACTACTGTGTTCAACACCACTTCAAAAACAACAAAAAAAAGTCTCCATTTAGAAGGATTCAATTAAAAGGGGAGAATTCTAAGAAATACGATTTGTTAATTAATGAGGTAGTTTATTGAATAACGCTAATTAGTTATTCTTAAGAACGTTTTCTGTTGATGGGGGGTTTTGAAAAAAAAAAACTTTCGGAAAAGCTAAGTCTAATCCAATAACAATCCGAGATTGGAACAATTACCTTTAAAATGGAAATTTCCACTAACGCTATCCTCTATTTATCCCAATCTTACCTTACTACGTCAAAGATGGTTAATTACTCCATTGTTTCAAGTAGTTTGTTCAAACTCCATTGTTAGTTAACACACACCGAACTTTAACATCTTCGCGTTATTTGATACAAATCTTAATTAATCAGTAATCTCTAATTGATTTGATGTTAACGACTCTGAAATATAAGGTTATTTCAAAAGTTCGTTTTTCTTAAAACATTGTTTTTCTTTTTAATTTGCGAATTAATTGTTAGTAATTAAGTTGACAAGTAAAACTTATTGATAAAGTATTTTTTTATTAGGAAAACATATATTTATATTTTTAAAAAATTGGATATAGCCAGGTACATTTCGCTAGTCTTCGATATATTTACATTAGAAAAATCTCTGAATATATTTAAGAATTATTATAAAATAAATGAAGCTTCCAGGGTTAAGTTTCTTGTACAACTTTTTATTTTCAATCTTTCGGACTTGTCAGTCCTTCAACAGGATTATCACGATAACAACTTAAATACAATTTTTATATACACATTAATATATACATATTCCAAATACTTATTATTAATTGAAAGAAAAATATATTACATTATTTCTGTGTGAAAAACAACTTTCTGAAAATATACGTGCGTGGTGGATGATACATGCTGGTTGAATGATATCTCGAGACTTCAAATTAAATTTTATAAATTTGTGAACTATTGTGTTATATATAGAAGACTGCCTACATCTATGAGAATATTAAGAATTGCTTAAGGCTGAAATGTAACTACCATAGATTTTAAATCTGTAAAAATGAGGAGTTTCATTACCAAAATAGAAAAACCTTTTTCTGCAAACTATACGGTGAGCTAAAACTAGAGTTACAAACTTATATTGAACCTGAATTATAGCTCTGGAGGATTTCATCTATCAGAGATATTATAGGTATAAAAATTATAATTAAATATTTGTATATCACTTGCTCTCTCGTTGTACTTCTACATATTGTAGCAAGGGCCGACTTCATGGAACAGGAAGCTCGTGCCAGCGCCTGGTTGTTTCACGCGAACGCACGCGCTCGTGATTCTTTTTTCTTTTCTCTCATATGAACAACCTGTATAAACTTCGTCCTCAACACCCTAGCCAAGGTATTTGAGCGTTGCATTTTGGCTCGACTACAATGGCTAGCAGACCAGCACAATTGGTTTTCACCCCTCCAATTTGGATTTGTTCCTTGCCGTTCGGCCGAAAACGCCCTAGCTGCAATAAACCAATTCATAGACAGGGACATGGAAGAGGGGGAGAAAACACTAGTTATCAGCCTAGACATTAGAAGAGCCTTCGACACCGTACATAGGTATTCTATCATTGAAGCCCTACGAGAGGTTAGCTGCCCTGAGGAATTACTACAACTAATTACCAGCTATTTAATAAATAGAAAAATGGCCTATAGCGTATGGGGACACACTGCTCACATTCTGTCACTCCGTGGAGTCCCACAAGGAGCGGCTTTAAGTCCCTTCCTCTTCAATATGATTGCAAGAAAAGCATTTACTTTGCAAAAACCTAGAAAGAGCGAATTAGTGGGCTTCGCAGATGATTTCACACTAATGGTGCAGATGGCCCCAAAGCTTCCTAAATGTCAAATAAACAACTTTCTTGAAAATTTCTCACAATGGTGCAGAAGGCATGGAATGTTGGTAAATCCCCACAAGACTCAAGCATGCATGCTTTACAGAAACAAACCAAGATGGCCAAACAAGGACAGCATCCGATTTCTTGACCAGCCCATTGCAATCAACAAAACAATTAAAATCCTTGGTATTACCTTTGATTCAAAGAGACAATTTATCAAACATCTCAATAGCAGTTTACTCAAATACCGATGGATACTCCCAAGGCTCACTAGCACCATCAAAGGGCAATTTGGTTCAACCTTCAGTTCCGGACACAAAATTTACAAGAGAGTCGTTCTCCCAGCGCTACTGTATGGCTCTGGTGTATGGGGGAAAACGTGCATATGACACTAATGGGGCTCGCAAGCTACGTAGTCTCCACTACAAATATGCGAAAGCAATAATAAGAGGTGGTCCATGCACACCGACAATACCAGCTATTTCATTGACGGGTTGTCCCCCACTCGATATCTCTATAAAGGCCCACATAGAATATTTAAAAACTTTGAAAACGGGCCACTACGAATCACGCCCAAGTCCCTTCCCTTTTACCCTATCCTCCATTACGGAAGATAATCTATTTTACTAAATCACTACAACTAAATGTCACCACCATTTACACAGACGGATCCCAATCATCAGAAGGAGTTGGGGGCTGGAGTCATCCTACCACCTCCTCTACAAACCATACAACTTAAACTCCACCAGGAGTGCTCAACGTTCCAAGCTGAACTACTTGCCATTCTTTACGCAACAAAAATCACCATGAATTTCCCGAAAGAACACTTTATCATTGCCTCACACTGCCAATCAGCTCTATCAGCCATATGTAGGTCTTAGCCCCCAAGAACACAACTAATTGCGGAAATAATCTACAACCTGCATTTTTCACCAAATGTGCAACTCTGCTGGATCAAAGGCCACAGCGGTATTCCAGGAAATGAACTGGCGGATCAGGCGGCAAAGGCTGCAGCACATTCTAATCTGCCACTATCTTTACCACCCTCCCAAAGAGCGTCGCGCGCGGTAAAAAAAGAACAGATAGCCCTCAAAATGTGGACAGACCTCTACAATCCAAGATTACTCCACCAGAAATCTACGAAGATTTGCTGCTACCCCGAAACTACTCCTCCAAATGCTTCGAAACATCAAGCATGGATCTACCTCCACAACAATCATAACCGGCCATGGTTACATTCAGGCAGACCTTGCAACGGTATCGAAAGAAGACCCAACTTGCCCCACTGCCAAGATGAAGACCAAATCGTAGACCACCTCCTCTTCACTTGCCCAACCTTCCAATACCAAAGATTCCAGACAGCCACTCTCCTAGGTATCACCAACATATGTCCAGCATCCCTAGAAAATCTCCCAAGAAAGAAATCTGCCTGGCGACAACTCATTAATTGGACTTCCACTGGCATTGTATATAAATCCAAGAAGACTTAGGTCAGAAGGACATCCCGGGTAGTTGGCGACTTCTGTACGCTCCAGGAACCTGGGTTACTTAAATAAATAATAATAAACTTCATATAAATTTCTCTCGCTTATTAAATTGTTCTTAATTTCCATACGACTTGCTAATTATTTAATCACTACATTTGGTGGAGAAGCCGGGTACTATTCCGACAAGATAAATCTGGACGGTGTTTTAAGAAGAAGCCGACGTTTGTAAAGCTAATCGCCATACGACTTGCTAATTATTTCATCACTACAATATTGTCATGCATTATGCTTTATCTTCACGCCCGTTGAACGATGTCATTCCAAAGCTAGCAGAATGTTCTACACAAGAATCTCCTTTTTGTTCTTTTATATTATCACAATATAGTTGTGGTGGTTTTTGCGTGATGTGTTGGTGTGGCTTGTGGAAAGGCCCGCTGATAAAATTATCATTTATTTATTTAAAGCCAGAAATATATAAAGAGAAAAGAAGTAACGGTTTGAAGTAACGGCCGTAGGGAACTAGCCATGTTGTTTACCGCACCAGTCGCTATAAAGTTCCGGATGACGCCCGCGCATGCGTAGTGACGTGTTCTCCCAGCACGTGCTTGCCGAGGCATAGTGGGGCCGCCACTTTATTGCCCGTATTATGTGTATTGAAAACTTTGTCCCAGTTCGCTGAAGAAAAGTGTGGTCGCCACATAGTAATGGTAATCAAAAAGTTGTTCTCTACATAAAATATATTTGAATTTTAAAATTAATCTTTAGATGAAAAAATACTAGTAGCTTACTATTGAAAAGTTTGTATACTAATGGTAATGGAACACTATAAATGGTTATTCCTGTAATGTATAATCATCATAGTAAAATAGATCAAGTTCAAAACATTTCCTCTTCTTTATCCTGAAGTCGATATATATTAGAAAATAAAAAGAAATTTCATCTGAAAAACAACTTTACACTAAACGTTGATAATTTCATTGGAAAATTATATTTGTTACGTTTGCCTGTGTGTGTGACCATTTGATTATTCCTTCCATGCAAGAAATCGAACAATACTAGCAGGTTAAAGAATAAAGAAAGCATATCCTGACCAGGAGCACATGTGCTTTTCAGAAGGCAGAACGTCATCTGGTGGAACAGAAATCAACTAAACATTGATTTAACCTGTTCCCTGATATTTGGCCAACCCAATTTCTTGATAAATCAAGAAAGGCCATCCACGAACGCTTTAAAGAATGTAAAATCTAGCTTATGTGAAGTTTTAATCAAACATGCCAGCTAGATTTATACTCCCGTGCTTATTAACCTTTGAAAATAATTCGCATTGCTACAAGTTCTACCTGTTTTACATATATTCGTACTTTTATTAAGCCTATTACATATATATTACCGTATATTTACGAATATATATACAATTAAAAAAGCATATATTGAATCAAAATAATCATTTTTTAACCAATATTTCATTTGGCTGAACGCCAACCTTTATCAAGGAATTATAACATATTACTGTGTGCCAATAACAAACTCGGCGCCACATAACGTCAATAGAATTAAGTTTTTAAAATATTTTTTAAAACTTAATTCTATTGACGTTATGTCGAGCTGAGTAAAATAAATGATATTTTGATTCAATACATGCCTTTTTTTATTTGAAGATTTATTTATGGATTGCTCTATTTTCAAAAGGAATTTAATGTTCAGCAATGTCACTATGTTCAACCACCATAATCTGATCAAATACGTACAACATATCTATGGCCAGGGATTCTGACTTTTTATTGAAACAAAACAATCAACTGAGGAAACACAATCAACTGAGGTAAGTCCTATTCACCTATACCAAGGTAAATTATACTTTGATATTTACTCTGTTCTTTGTTTTATATACTCCTTGTTGCAATAGTAAATGATCAATTCAATTGTTCTTTTATCCTGCCTCCTGAAATAATCCAGAAGAATATTATCAATTACGATTGGAAGCAAGGACTTTCTCTTAGAATCCAGGCCAACGCAGTCCATGTATAGAACCTTCTGAAGGTTTGTATCGGAAGAAAGATCTTTAATTGCGCATATCACCAGATATCATTGTCCCAACTGTAATTCTCAACTGATCCAGAAACTAATCTTTCTTCTTCAAAATAGTTATAAGCAATAATTCTATCATTTCGTTATTAGGTAAGGATAGAAGAAGGACTGTGATATGATGTTCTTTTGCCTCTATGTGAACGTTCATCTTGCTAGGGGGTGGTTTGATGATCTTCCATATGGTGTTCTCAAGACCGATGGTCATTGTTTCCTTGTAGTACTTGCCGGCGATTCTGCTTCTTCTCCAACTCTTCTTCGTTGTAACTTGGCGGGGTATCCTCGGTAGTTGGAAGCAATCTTGAAGGTCTCATTCCAGAACGATTCCTTGTACTTCACATGAAGCACATTGCTTTTCTCAGTAATCTGAACAGAAAATGCAGATTCAACAAAATCTTGTTTCCTACGTTCATCCATCCTCGAAAGAAGAAATATAGAAGTGAATCTTACAAGTTAGATTACTAGACTTCTAATAATTATGAATATCATCTCGTGGCTTTATATACATTTGCAAATAATTGCTATATATGTAAATATTCCATATCTCTATTACTAACAAGTTATAAACATTGATATGCAAAAATGTCTTAAATCGATATTACTCATAGTTAAATACATAACTTAAGGTTTATTTTTTTAGAGTAAGAAATAAAGATTTACAAAGATATTTTTACGGGGTGTTTAACGGTTTCTAGACGACTGAAAGAGAGAGATAGCTTATTAAAAACAACGGAACCTTACCTCCAAACGTCGCCTTCCAATTTTGGGCTATCATACCACGAGTTCAAACTACAGCTGTGGCTTGGGAAGATACTCTTCTGCTGATACGTCGTGTCTCGGCCCCCGACTAGAAGTCACCTCCTGGCCACCTCGCGGGTTGAAACTAGCCACTCTGACGTCAAGCCCCCCTCCTACCTCGAAAAACAATGGCTGGAATAGCCTTGTTGTCACGTATTATCATCCACTGTCCTGCCATGATGTCACCACCATGTCAACACTCTACAATATATACGGACTCAATGACTTACAGCTCATGTTGGAATTCCTAGAAATGAGCTAGCAGACTCTCTTTCAAAGTCTGAAGCTCTTGGCTACCCTGAAGCCAGAAATTCTACAACCCAACTAGACGAAAGAGACCTCCTTCGTACCATCAAAACCCAATGCAATCAAAAATGGAAATTTACTGCTGCACATGACTGGTACAGAGCAGGAAGGACAAGCACCAGTTATGTCCTTCCAAGGGAACAAAGGTCTTCGATTTCCAGACTTAAGTCTGGTCATCTACGGACAATGTCTTTCCAGAATGATTGCAAGGTTTTCCTACTATGTATTAAGTGTCCAACCTGCAACCCCAAACCACATCATTGACTGTATTGACTCATCCATTGATGAGCTCTACTCATCCCCGGCAGACACCATCAAAAGTTTCAATCTCTACAAGCTTGATACCCTAATATGATTGAGTGGAGATAAGAAAGAAAAAGAAGAATTTATACCAATGTTAGATTTTACAACAATTATAACTTTTATAATGATGCTAAATTTTTGGCAATGGTAGCCTTTTAGCAATTCTATCTTCTATAACAATTATTACTTTCGTGACAATGGTAGTTTTTATAGCAATGCTATCTTTTATAGCAATTGTGGCTTTTTAACAATTATAGCTTTTATAGAAATTGTATTTTTCTGCAAGATTAGCTTTAATAAAAATGCTAGCTTTTATAGCAATTGTATCTTTTATAAGGATCCTATCTTTTATAACAATCTAGCTTTTATATTAATTGTAGTTTATAGCAATGGTATCTTTCATAGCATTGGTAGCTTTTATATATTAGTAGCTTTTATAGGAATTGTTACTTTTATAGCGATGGTATAGCGATTTATAGAAATGAAAGCTTTTAAAACATGGGGAGCTTTTAGAAAGCATAATGGTTGCCTTTACTAAAATACTAGCTTTTATAGGAATTGTTGATTTTATAATTGTAGATTTTATAGAAATAATAGCTTTTATAGCCGTGTTAGGTTTTCAAGCACATTCTGTTTAACGGATTGAGGTCTGAGGAAGTTAGCCCTCAAAAAAGAGCTTGCTGAATTTATAATAAACAAGACGAATGACCCGGCTTCGCCCGAGAATTCCCCCGAGTGCAATTTCATTCATACTGAAAGTACATCAATAATAAATAGTAGAAGTGCCATAGAATAGCAATACAGAAGTAACACATAAACCACAGGCAAAAAGTGTGTGTGATGGCAAAAATGTATCATATTAGTGTTTAGGTATTTGATTTAATTATTTTTTGTAATCCATTTAGTTGTTTCAAAATAAATATAGTTTAAATAGATAAGCTTTTCCACCCAACCCTCGAGGTACCCGCTCCAGCGCATTAACCCTTGAAATTGCATGAGTTGAGTGAGTTGCTGAATTTATAATAAATAAGACGCAAATTGCAATTTGACCTTTAATTTTACTTTTATTAAGGACCATTATTTATTTTTAAAATTGACTAGATGTTTGTATTCTAAATATAGTGAGATGGCGCTTTAAACAGTTTTAATATAAGTACCTATATGGGTGTGTATAGTGCTACCTCTGATAATTCACACATTCCATTAATCCTGGTTTTATCCAAGGTACCGCCCACTTGTATCTAAACTCTTCTTCTTCTTTCTAATCTCCACAATCATGATTGGGTAAAGTAGAATGCGTCTGCCTTTGTATTAATACTGGGAGCACTACTCAGTGGCAGGCCGACTTAGCTCCAAAAGAAATGGCCGCCTCTGACATGAGGAACAGACGCCATGTACAGCCGCTCCTAACATGGAGTACAAACGCTGCTCATCCTGTATCCCTGGATTAGGAGCCCTTACAGGGTACTATCAGCCGGGCCAGCTGATCCAGGTTTTTTAGTGAGCTTGTTACTGCTCCTCCTCCTCCTTTTTCATACGGGCTTGGTACCGGCAAAGGCAGAGTTGCATCTAAACTAATGTGGACAAACTCAATAATTTGAATTTTTACTATTTTTTATGAATCTATATTTTCGGTGTATCTTCAAATTAACATCGAATATCAACACACATACAAATTCTCAAAATGTTTAGCATTAGTCTGATATTATCATTTATTATCATCTTTGAACTATCGTAAAGATAGAGGCTGCCTGACCGGCATTCATAGTTCTTCAAATTAAAGATACTTCGGCCAGTAAACTTTTTATTACCTCGACGTTTCGATAAAAATCTATTGTCCTTGTCAGGTGTGAACAAAAATTAAAACATTTGGCAAAGCGCTAAAAATGATTCTCTTTGAATATCTTTGAACTAATATATTAGAAAAGATTTTTGAAATTTAATTCAATAAACTATAGTATTCAAAACTATTATAAAGGCGTATGCTTCTTTCAAAAATTAAGCAATTTTATAATGCCCTTACTGCAATGAAAAACTAATGGGAGGGCCTGGCTCATCAGAAGATTAAACTGGCGAAATCGCTGGTAGGGTTCACCACTGATGAGCCAGGGACTCCCATTAATTTTCCATTGCAGTAATGGCAGTAGAAAATTCTTAAATATTTAAAAGAATCATACGCGTCTATAATAGTTTCGTATTATCATAAGAGATGGCCTGCTAATGTATCAAATTATAGTATTCCATATATATTATGTCAATAGTTCACTAAACACCCCTAAGCCGCCTTCCATAGAAAATACAGGGTATATCCCAAACCAACACAATACAATAGTAGAGCGGTCTAGAGATTAATTTGGCGAAACCGCTGATAGAGTTCACTATTGATGAGCCAAGCCCTCATTCAATAACTCATATCATTGCAGTAAGGTCTGTAGAGATAATATTTGATGATATTATTTAAAATAAACTCATTGCCAGTAAATTTATTTGTACAACTTTTTAATGATAGATGGCAAATAAATTTATAAATTTAAATCATATTTATATATATCATATTCATTTAAATTTAGAATAATAATTATTTTGATTGTTCGTCTATCGTTTCTACTTCTTCAATCATACCGTGATCCCACCGAAGCATTCTTTCCTTCAAGTCGGACTTATGGCACAAATTCCTTGTTAGCAAAACTGAGTGAATTTACAAACTATCAGACTTTGTAAAACGACATTTGAAAATTATCCCGCATGTGTTTCTTTTAAACAAAAAATTGAAATTTATTTTCAAGGGGAAATAACGATTATTTCTAACCTTAGGAATGAAGTATGAAAGGATGAATTGTGAAGAGTAATGATAAACGGAAAAATAAAAGTGTCCAGGGATGGGAATCGAACCCACAGTGTTCCGCTTACCGGGCGGATGCCATGTCCAATAGGCTACCCTGGACATATTTTTCCGTTCGCAAATAATACATAAAGTAACTTATAATACAATATAATATAATGCGGCTTATGATTGTAAAACGACATTTGAAAATTATCCTCATGTGTTTATTTTAAGCGAAAAATTGAAATTTATTTTTAAGGAGAAATAACGATTATTTCTAACCTTAAATATGAAGTAAGAAAGGAGATGAATTGTGAAGAGTAATGATAAACGGAAAAGACACAGACTTCTCTGTATGAGTTATATCAAAATTTGATTACAAGATTTGTAGACGAACATGAATAGTATTTCAAGTAGGTCTTTCAATAATGTTTCCCAATCACAAAACTGTGTTGATAAAGAGAAGGGAAAATACAAAAGAATATGTACTGTATCCCAGTTTTTATTTGACTGAAGCTATTAATTTCAATGAAGCTGAATATATAAATCAACAGTAAAATACAATAATTCAGAATTATAAACTTTTTCGAACTCTAAAACAATATTAAGAGAAAGACATCTAATCGTGAAACCAAAAGCTTCGATTAGTTGAAATTTATGCCGACAGATGGCGCAAGCCATCAGCAACTTTTAGTTCCACGTTCAGGAGATGTCTTTCTTTTAATTTATTCACCTGATTCCAAGACAATATCACTTTAATACCATTTTTTTGATAACAATATGTTCACTCCCAACGTACTACTATTGAAGGAATAATGAAGTTTGTATATCTTCCTTTGTTCCACTTGGCCATATGACCTGATAGAGAGAAACGTGGATGCGGGCGTCGTATTAAGGCGCTGCATAAAAGTAAACTGACCAATGGGAATTGCCTGCCTCAATTTATACTTATAATAAAGCATATATATGTTGTAATATATTCCAATATGTACTTATATCCCCATGTGTTATATAGTTATAGTATAATTACCAAAACAAAATAATAAAATTCGATTGAGTGACAGTCGGCGCCAGTCAGAAGGAAGGTCTCCGAAAAACATGTCGGGGTACCAGATGTGCCCCCTTTTCTCAAAAACACATCAGTCCGCTTTGAGACACGATGATTGACAGACCTGCCTTGACTGGTGTCGCGTTTACTTTTTCTCTCGCTTTTATAAGGTGACATCCAACATGCCTTGTCCTTTTGTGTAATTCATTTCACTCTTGAAAACACTCTGAAGATTGAGGCCATAAAGACTGCATCCAACATTCCACACTACAGTCATCCTACAGAATAAACTACATTACAGTATATAAATGTTATATAAAAAAATATTAGCTTGATTTTTGATTATCTTGATTATGCTATGTAATCTTTTGCTGGTTCTTTTTAGGACTAATGGTCTTGGTATGCAGTCGTGGCAAAATCTTGAAACTATAATAATAAAAATAATGAAGATTAGAAATAGCTTTAATTTAACTCATGGAATATATAAAAAACATAATTTGATTAAAGTACTGCCATGCTAAAGTGTAAGAGTAAAAAAATGGAAAACTTATTTACATAATGTACAAAAGGATTGAGCCGGCCATCGGGAAACAACAACAATGAGTTTTTATAGGGGAAGCGTGACCTCTGGCGGTCGATTTAACAAAATTTGAATCTATGAAATATAATTTCAAATAAAATAATATTTTTATATAATATATATGTAGTAATGTAGATTGTTTTATCCTGTAGATGAAGTAGGTTGGCATGTTGGTTTGCAGTCGTGGTGGCCATTGATTAGAGTGGGTTCAGGCGTGATTGGATTACACAAACGGACAAGCATGTTAGAACTCACCACAGAGATGGCGAGAGCAAGGAAG
>CP092866.1:125574806-125589547 GCA_030710605.1 Cordylochernes scorpioides
AATCGCCATCACTGAAATTGACAAACCCGTATCGGTGACAAAGCCAGAAAATGTCACAGTTTTTGTGTCTATTTCAACAGAAGAGAGATAACCTTTCTATTTAAGATCAATTACTCTCAGTAAAATATATTCAGAACTATTTTGGTCTCCAAAATTGCAAAGCCACTTTACCAGCTAAACACCTCTTAGGAAAATTCTGAACATTTTCAAAAATTTCTTGTAGATTTCATGAAATCAAATCCCAACTTATACTGACTGTAGATAAATGTTGATTCTGTTTACTCACTTAGAGAGAATCCTGTATGAGATTAGGGTCCCTAATATAGGCTTTGTTGTTTTTTCAAATATATTGACATATAGTTGAATAACTGGGCCAAGAAATCATTGTCCAGTGTGATAATAAATATCCAAACAAAGCAGAACACCTTTAAACAGCTTTCTAATACGAGGGGCATCCAATAAATAAGTTCCCTATTTTTTTTTGTGCAAACGGAACGTTGTAAAAATTAGTTAGTATGGAAGAAATGGTCACTAGGATGTGTTGGAAGTGCATGACCTTCAAAATCACGCTACTCCTACGCGAAAGTCCGTAGCGCTTCAGTTTCCATGGAGCTACCACTGGTGACCGTGTCCACTTGCGAACTCCGTTTTGTAATTCGTTTTTTCACGGCCAAAAATGAAACTGCGGTCAATATTCATCGCAATTTAGTGTCAGTGTATGGTGAAGGATGTATGAGCATCCAAATGGTTCGCCGATGGCGTTCATGGTTCTTAGAAGGACGGCAAAACGTGCATGATGACGAGCGAAGCGGCAGACCCGTTACTGCTACGGACAATGCAGCCGTTGCTGCTGTTCGGAATGTGGTGGAAGCAGATCGCCGCGTCACCATTGACGAAATAATGATTCGACTGTCTCCTGGAATCGAAATTGGACGCTCTTCGATTGGAACAATCATGTCAGATATTTTGAATTTTCGCAAAGTCTGCGCAAGATGGGTCCCACGTTTGCTCTTGGAAAATCACAAGCAACAACGGATGGAGGCAACCCGAGCTTTCCTGGAAATGCATCAAAGAGATGGAGATCAACTGTTTTCCCGTATTGTCACTGGAGATGAAAGCTGGGTGCATCATTAAACTCCAGAAACAAAACGACAAAGCATGGTGTGGAAGAAGCCTGAGGAAAGTGCACCAAAAAAGGCGAAGGTCACAATCTCTGCAGGCAAAGTTATGCTATGGAAAACTTCAAATGGGAAATTTTCACACATCCACCTTATTCTCCGGAACTTGCCCCAAGCAACTTCCATCTTTTTCCAGCACTCAAGTGGCACCTTGGAGGCAAGCACTTTTCGAATGATGACGAAGTGCAGGCGGAGGAAAACCACTGGCTACGAAGACAGGACACGGCTTGGTACAACAGTGGTATCAAAAAATTGCTACAATGGTACCAAAAATGTTTGGACAGAAATGGTGATTATTTAGAGAAGTAGTCTATGAGTTGTATAATGAAAATAAAATAACTGCATAATTGTAAATAATGTGGTTTATTTGTTAAAAAATAGGGAAACTTATTTATTGGATGGCCCTCGTATATAAATGTACTTCTTTCACCTTACGGATTGAACTTTCACATACACTAGGTGTTTGTATATAAAAGAAAAAAATAATCATTTACAAAGGATAACTCAAATAGATGGCTATATTTATATGACAGGAATCTACAGGGTTATTTATATAAACACAGAATCCGTGATTCTTACACTAGGAGGAATGGCAGGAAATCATTGCTAAGAATAAGCCAAAGGTAAAAGCGACGAATTTCTTTATCGGAGAGATATAAGATCAACAAGAGAGAGAATTTCCAGACAATAACGTCTTTTTCAAAATTATTATAACATACACAAAGAATGTAATATATTTTCTCCCCCTTTCAATATCATTAATATTTAAAACATGCAAATAATAATTTGTGTATATAAAAATAGTATATATCATCAATTTATTAGTGACACTCCTGTTAAAATTATAACAAATAAAAATTTGAACTAGAAACTTAGACCTGGAAGCTTTATTTATTTTATAATAACGTCTTTCAAAAGATTGTAATACGAATCCAAGAAGATGCATTACAGGCTGTTGAAGGAATTTCTTGTCCGAAATCTTGGCAAGCTTATACCTTTTCAATAAAGAAATTTGTCACCTTTAACTTTGGTATCTTCTTAGCGATATGTAATTACTCTTTGAGCATTTTTTTTAAAGAATCGCCTCAGTGGCTCAAAATTATTGAACAATTCCAACCCAAGTAACCAAATAGTCATCCAGCATCTTGTAAGTGTAACAATCAAACAGCTTTATCCATGTATAGAAATTGCGATATAATTGTCAAACTTCGTTCTACAATCATAAGCCGCATTATATTGTATTATAAATTACTTTATATAATATTCACGAACGGAAAAATATGTCCAGGGTAGCCTAGTGGACTTTGCATCTGCCCGGTAAGCGGAATACTGTGGGTTCGATTCCCATGCCTGGACACTTTATTTTTTCGTTTATCATTACTCTTCACAATTCATCCTTTCATACTTCATTCCTAAGGTTAGAAAGAATCGTTATTTCTCCTTAAAATAAATTTCGATTTTTCGTTCAAAAGAAACACATGCGGGATAATTTTCAAACTTCGTTCTACAGACATGTGTTGAACTACGGCAAAAAAAGAAGTCGCAAACTTCATCACATCTTGTACCAAGTAAGCTTGGAAAGAGAGACTATGTAGAATAAAAGATCAAATAAATACTCTGGGAAGGACCTCTAAGAAAGAGGACATCGATTGCTTGAGGCATAGTGGGTAGATATCAATAATGGAGTTGAGTTAATGAAACAAGATGAGCTACGATGGCAGCAAACCCCGAGAGAACAGCTTCAGAAACCTGGATACCAAGTTCTTCGATCAGGTAGATGAACTACGCCACCAGTTCTTGCTATTGGTAGCGAAGATTTCAGCTTTCCTCAAGAACTTCTTCAACAAGAATTTCAAGAAATCCCATTACGAGGAACCAACAGGATTGACCAACGTTGAGATTGTCGGCCAGAAAGTCTTGGGGACCTTCAATCTTCCAGAAAGTCTAGCAGGGTCAAAGCTCCGAAGCAGATCGGGACGGCCGTGGGAGGTAAGTCTGGAGATGGAGATGGACCAGAAGAGAGTCGGAGTCAGCGCAGAGTTCCATCTACCAACTTCTAGGATGAGGAAGGATGTGCAGTTTGAAGTCAGAAGAGCAGGGGATGTACTGACCGTCAGTGGACCTACAAACTCCAATCCTGACAGAAGGTCTGTGGTCTTCAGCATCGGCTCTGTCAGCATCCAACCTGCAACGGTCATCAAGCCTTGGGATGGACCCGACCTGGACGAGAGCATATTCAGCAAACGCTAACTTCCCACCAGTCCAACAATCCTTCTCAAGCAAACACCATCAATTTCATATCACAAAATTCTTTAAAATTTATGAATATCAAGAGTTTCTCGAATTTGATTTAATACCCGTTTCTATAATCTTTAAATCTTTCGTCAAAGATTGATTCTCCCACATAGAGGATCTTTTTACAATTAAAATGTTGAACTCGTGCTAACAAATTCATCAACAATCACTTTAATCGAAATAAATACAAAAGGTGAATTGTACTGCGATCAGTTGGATAAATTAAGAAAACAGCATCTCTTGATCGTGTAACTAAAAGTTGCTGATAGCTTGCACCATCTGTCGGAATAAGTATGAACTAATAGTTGATTTTTAATTATTCCAGAATTGACCAAATTCCCATTTTTGATCAATCAAGAAAAGCTAGCCCCTTTCGCGTTTCAGGCTGTTAGCCTTCATCAGCGTGGTGAAAGCTATACCTCAACGACAAAAAACCTAGTTTTTGAGGTATGATTTTTTAGGATATATCAAAGACCTTTTTTGTCGTTAAGGTACAGCTTGCACCACGCTGATGAGGGCCAACAGCCCGAAACGCAAATGTGGTTAGCTTTTCTTGATTAATCAAGAATGGGAATTTGGCCAATTGGGAATAATTAAAAATCAGCGATTAGTTGATATTTATTCTGACAGATGGCGCAAGCCATCAGCAAATTTTAGTTGCACAATCAGGAGATGTCTTTATCTCTCTAATTTTAGAAAGCAGATCCCATCTTTAGATAAGCAAATCATTGGGTAACTCAACACCTATTATCAAAGATAATCATAGGTTAGTTCTCTAGTTCCAGAAAAAGTATTAAATAGTCACATGTACTTTTATTTTTAGCGTAGTTTATTGTGATTTTAGATTAGAGTTATATATACTCAAATGGGAAAATCCTAATTGTTGTATGCGCACGCAAAAAAAATATATTGGTAATTTGATTTTCAAAAAAGAGCCCGTAATATTTTAAATTGATCATTGTATTTATCCATAAACACTGACGGCAAAAAAAATGGTAATCTATAAACACTTTAGAAATTTTCAGAAAATTTGCATACTTAATAAAAGAATATTGAGGCAAGTAAATGATCGTTTTTTCTGAAAGCGTAACTTTAATATAAGTGCATAAATATAGCCTTATTTATTCATGAATAGGTATATAAATAGCCTCCTAGCGCATCATTAATTTAAAGTTTATTTTGTAGAATGCCAAGAGAAAAGTGCGCCATACAAGAAAATTTCTGATTTTACAAGGGGCAGAATCATAGGCCTCAGAGAATGTGGAATTTCAATTAGAGAAATTTTTATTTAAGTAGGCTTCCAATCAAATCACAGTTGTAAGGATTTGGTCTTAGTGGTCAGAGGAATAGAAAAGTTCAAGAAAGCCTGGTTCAGGTCGTTCTAGAGTAATAACAAAGAGATAAGATAGGAGGATTCGAAGGATAGTTGTAGCAGACAGGTCAACAACTGCACCAATACAGCTCTATATGTGTAGAATGAATCTGGATCATCTCTGAACACCATTAAAAACTGTCTTATCGAAGCAGAGCATCGTAGTTGCCGGCCTTAATTAAGAATTTCACTCTGCCAGACACAGAAATTGTCTCATTCAACCACCTTCCACCAGACCTTTTCGAGAACACAACAAACCGTCGTATTCCTCCCAGATCGAGTGAAGCGTTCCTACATTTAACACCCGAAAATGTTACCGATCTTTAGCCACCTAATTGTCCTGGATGTTTCGTTAAGATCATAACTTTCTAGAAACGCATCTAACAAGATATTTTAAAATTTATTTTTTCTTATCAAAATGCGTGCTAAATCAACATTACTTCATTACACACACTTAAGACAAACCAACAAATACATTCGCAGGCTAGCTGTCTGATTGGTCAACGGTCACTTGAGACCATAAACCTCCTCATCGTAGCGGAATATTTGTCACCCCCTCTCCCGTCGTCTAATGATGTATTCCCTCATTTTATTAGTTGACACTTTCTCACGCTGCCCCTTGCTGGCAATAAAGTTCTCTCTCCCAACTTAATTACATTTATACCCCACTTGTGATTTAACCTAGGCCACTTCTCACAATGAATCACCCTACCATCTGTTATATACAAATAACACCACATACATATGTTGTAATATATTCCAATATATATCTATGTCTCCATGTGTTGTATATATGTAGTGTAATTGCCAATGTGACAAATAAAATCGAGTGAGTTACAGTCGGCGCCGGAAAGCCGGAAAAGGGTCCGAAAAACAAGTCGGGTATGCCCCCTTCTTACTCAAACAGATTAGTCCGCTTTGAGACACGAGATTTGACAGACCCCTCTAGACAGATCTCCCCTGACCGGCGTCGGCTACACTTGCACTCTCGCCATCTCTATGGTGACATCCAACATGCCTTGTCCTTTTGTGTAATCCCAATCACGCCTGAACCCACTCTAATCATTGTGACCACCACGACTGCAACCAACATGCCATACTACAGTCATCCAACAAGATAACAACAACTACATTACTACACATACATATTGTTCTGAAAATAAAGCAATCCATACTTAAATCATTAGATAGTAAAAAGGCATATATTAGATTGAATAAAAGATTTATTTGCCAATATTTCGGCTGGTTGAACGCCAACCTTTATCGAGGCATTACATTTTTGTATACACAAACTCAGCTCCGCATAGCGTTATAATTTTAAATGATTTCAATTGTGATATTATAACGCTATGCAGCGCTGAGTTTGTGTATACAAAAATGTAATGCCTCGATAAAAGTTGGCGTTCAGCCAGCCGAAATATTGGCAAATAAATATTTTATTAAATCCAATATATGCTTTTTTACTATATAATACATAAATATACACATACAGTGGACCCTCGGTTTACGAGCACCTTGGAGTACGAGCTTTTCGCAGTACGAGCAAAATTTTTTGAAAAATTTTCCTCGGATTACGAGTGAAATTTCGCATTACGAGCAACTCGTGATGGTTGCCCGTAATCGTGATGGATGAAATTACACTGGGATCCCTCCCTTCAGATCAGATTCGGGAAATATGTAATATATGGGAAACTATGCAATTGTTCGTAGCAAGAAGAATTGCCCGAGTTTCAATTATTAAAAATAAGAAATTAGTTTCGCACTACGAGCGTTTTGGAGTACGAGCATGGCTCTGGAACGGATTATGCTCGCAAACCGAGGGTCCACTGTATATTACATTCAAATAACATTACATACACACATAACACGCATCTTTCCCTCTCATAGAAATCCCGACACAACACAAGGTACATTTTATTTACAAAATACATAGTTACAATTCATCACGACAATAAAGACTTATCCAATATATGGAAACTTCCATTCCTCATTCAGAGACTGTCACAAAACAAGTTGACACTCCACTCTTTCTTTTGGGCTCCTGAGATCTTGACCTCCCTTCGGTGAGGGCCTCGTCTGGTGTACATATTTTCTACACTATTCTAAACTTTGTAAACTCTCTTTTGACCGTTGACTGGATGTCAATAAACTGTTTTTTTAATTGTCAATTGTCACTCCACTCTTTCCAATATATTCACAAAACCTATTTGGTCGCAGAAGTACAGCCTGCACCACGCTGATGAAGGCCAATAGCCCTTGATTTACCAAAAAAATGGGCTGGCCAAATATCAAGAAATAGGTTAAATCAATGTTTATGTTGATTCTGTTCCACTAGATGGCGCTCTGCTATCCAAAAAACGCTCATGTTAGTGGTTAGGATAGGCTTAATTTATTTAAAAAACTCATTCTATTTACAAACCTCTACATTAGAACCTTTTGTGTTCCGAAATTTGTTTTTCTTTTACACGTATCCTAATCTATAGGTAAAGGTATCCTTAATTCCACCAGATCCAGAATACACTCCCTCATAGACATTAGAAAATATTCCTAACTCTACTACATTCAATAGCTATTATCATGCATGTTAATTTCGCGCCTGTCCATAGTTTCCTAGTATGCTAATTATTCCTCTCAACATTTCATAGATATGCAAAATCCCTGTAGTTTTTAAATATGTAAATAGTCTCTTACCTATATAGTGTCCAATGTGCCATATGTTTTCACTTGTCTTCTGTAGAAGGGCCGGCCAGCCCGAAAGCTTGAGCGTTTTACAATAAATCAACGTATAAAAGAGACTCGTCCCTTGATTCTCGAATTGTTATCTTACTTTATTGAAGGGATTCCAGTACTTATAGAGTAGAAAACCTTTAATACACGCCCATTACTGACGAGCAAACAAGTCTTATTACACAATTTACTGATGTTTTAGGCATCCTTTCAGCAAACAAAACACTAAAGAGCCAACAAAGGTTTTCCCGTTTCCACAACCACCTTATAATTAATATATAGGCCGCACTGTCTCGAATTTATCCCACACCAATCTCTATCCTTTCATTATTTACGTCACACATTTCTGGCAAAGCGAAGTCAAGTTTTAAGTAACCATTGCCGAGATAACATCAGACGTGGAGATTTACTAAATTATCACGTGAACCCTTTCCGGGGATCTTCCACAAGTCATTAGTGAGTTTTACGACCGCCCTCTGAACGACTGACATCTCATAGCAGAATCTCCTGGACCTTGCCTGTGTCATGCCGCTTGTTTCTCTTAGATGCCATTTAACCTGCCTCGTCCTTTGTTTATTAACCTAGACGCCGGAAACCACGAGGCCCCTCGACTGCTATTGTTTTTGGTACGACATATATATATCTATACGATAAATATGTAATTTAGAAACTATAACGCAGTATTTTAAGACAGTTTAAACCGCTTATCATTACTCTTCACAATTCATCCTTTCATACTTCATTCCTAAGGTTAGAAATAATCGCTTTTTCTCCTTAAAATAAATTTCGATTTTTCGTTTAAAAGAAACACATGCGGGATAATTTTCAAATGTCGTTCTACAATCATAAGCCGCATTATATTGTATTATAAATAAATAAAAAGAGACATTTGTGTTAAAGAACTGAGGAGATGGTGGTTGCGTGATGTGTTGGTGTGGCTTGTGGAAAGGCCGCTGATAAAATTAAAATTAATTTATTTAAAGCCAGAAATATATAAAGAGAAAAGAAGCAACGGTTGAAGTAACGGCCGTTGGGAGCAGGCCTTGTTGTTATGAGGCCAGTGGCCAGCAAAAGTGTCGGATGACGCCCCGCGCGCATGCGTAGTGTATTCTCCCAGCTTGCGCTTGCTGAAGCATAGTGGGGCCGCCACTTTATTGCCCGTAGTATGTGTATTGAAACTTTGTCCCAGTTCACGCTCGCTGAAGTAAAGTGTGGTCGCCACAGAACCATGCCTATTTAACAACTTTTAGAACTTATTAATCATTTCTCTCTCTCTCTTTCTGCCTTTTATACATTCTTATTTAATACCCAGCAGTCTCTATCAAGAGAGTCTAATTAAGACTTACCTAAAATTTAATTATACCAAATCTCATTCAAAGCTCTTCTGCCCTCTGATTACAACAATCCTGATATGGGAACTATTTGGAAACAAAGCATTGCGCGTTTAGGACCAAAGAATGGAACCTTCTGTTTCTTTGGAAATGAATAAGATCGAGAATATAAACTTTTAAAGATAAAAGTCACCTCTCCCGTCAAAATAGACGTCAAAGCTAGACGCTATATATTGATTGTCGCAGCAAACTAGCGGCCTCGGGTCGGTGACAAAGCCACAAAAAGCATGCTCATATATTATTAATTTAGATAGGAAGAAAGCATGCGTGAAAATGTATTATTAAAAAGAAACAAAAAACTAATTAAAATCAAATAAATTTTGTAAATATTTCGGCTGATATACGTTGCTACATGCGGTCGATTTACGACGCATGCGCTGTTAAATTACGGTATCTTCTGCTTTTATATACTCAAGTATTAAATATAAGAATGAACCCTGATTTCTTTAAAAATCAAATGTTAATTTAGATTCAGAAACATCTTTTAATTAATATCTCCACTTTCAATTTTCGTATAATAATCATTAGAGATTATCAATAAAACAAACAAAAACCTTTATTCGTTGAAGTCTCAAAACTTTCTATAATGTCGTCTTTATTACCTTCTTAAAATAAACGATATTCATAATCAATTCAAAAGATCTTTTCATAAATATTAAACACACTATTTAATTAACCATTATTTCCTCGAAATATTCGTTTGGAATTTGAAAAGGGGAAAAGACTACTGTGTTCAACAACACTTCAAAAACAACAAAAAAAGTCTCCATTTAGAAGGATTCAATTAAAAGGGGAGAATTCTAAGGAATACGATTTGTTAATTAATGAGGTAGTTTATTGAATAACGCTAATTAGTTATTCTTAAGAACGTTTTCTGTTGATGGGGGGTTTTGAAAAAAAAACTTTCGGAAAAGCTAAGTCTAATCCAATAACAATCCGAGATTAGAACAATTACCTTAAAATGGAAATTTCCACTAACGTTATCCTTTATTTATCCCAATCTTACCTTACTACGTCAAAGATGGTTAATTACTCCATTGTTTCAAGTAGTTTGTTCAAACTCCATTGTTAGTTAACACACATCGAACTTTAACATCTTCGCGTTGTTTGATACAAATCTTAATTAATCAGTAATCTCTAATTTGATGTTAGCGACTCTGAAATATAAGGTTATTTCAAAAGTTCATGTTTTTCTTAAAACATTGTTTTTCTCTTTAATTGGCGAATTAATTGTGAAGTAATTAATTTGACAAGTAAAACATATCAATAAAATATCGCTAATTTTCGATATATATACATAAGAAAAATCTTTGAAAATATTTAAGAATTATTATAAAATAAATGAAGCTTCCAGGGTTAAGTTTCTTGTACAACTTTTTATTTTCAATCTTTCGGACTTGTCAGTCCTTCAACAGGATTATCACGTTAACAACTTAATAATAAATACAATTTTTTATACACATTATTATATACATATTTTAAATACTTATTATCTATTGAGAGAAAAATATATTACATTATTTCTGTTTGTAAAACAAAATTCTGAAAATTACGTGCGTGGTAAATGATACGTGCTGGTTGAATGATATCTCGAGACTTCAAATTAAATTTAATAAATTCGTGAACTATTGTGTTATATACCAGGTCTATTAGTATGAAGCGCGAAAATGGGTGCCAGAGGCCGCTGTGCAACTTTATTTGAGCCGACGGTGGCGCTGTTGTAGGCGTTTTGTTCTTTGACTCACGTGGCATCACGTGGCATCAGCATGCGTGCAGTTTTAGAAAAATTCAAATCGTAAAAAATTTCTGGAGCCCGTGGAAAATGGCGATTTCCGAGCCAAAAAGTGCCCATTTGGGGGAAGTTTTGTTGTTCGCCTTCAACTGGAAGAAAGGTGCCACTGAAACCCACCGAATGCTCGAGGAAGTTTACAGCGACCATGCTCTGAGCAAATCGCAGTGTTACAGGTGGTTTAAAAACTCCAAAGTGGTGATTTTGAACTTGATAATGAACCACATGGAAAACCGCCCCAAAAGTTCTAGGACGCTGAACTGCAAGCTTTGTTGGATGAGGACAGTACCCAAATGCAGGAGAAACTCGCAAAACAGCTCCAGGTGTCTCAAGGTGCTGTTTCTCTACGTTTAAACAGCCTCGGAATGACCCAAACGCTTTCCAGATGGGTCCCCCATAAGTTGAGCGAAAGGCAGCAATAACGGCGTCTGGTAACCTGCGAAGGGCTGCTCGCCAGGCATGAAAAGAAGTCATTTTTGCACCGAATCGTAACTTCTGATGAGAAATGGATCCACTTCAGCAATCCTACGCGCCAAAGGTCGTGGGGCCTGCCCGGCCAATTTCCAAAACAGACGCCTAGGCCCAATCGCTTCGGAAAAAAGGCAATGCTTTGCATATGGTGGGACCAGACCGGCGTAGTATATTTCGAGCTCCTGAAACCTGGCAAAATGGTCAATACTAGTCGCTACGAACAACAAATGCACAGTTTGAGAGAGGCGTTGAATGAAAAAAAGACCGGAATTGCGTGAAAAATACAACAACCTGATACTGCAGCATGACAACGCTCCAGCCCACAACGCTACGGTGGTCAAAAACACCATAAAAGACTTGGGCTGGGAACTCTAACCCCACCCGCCGTACTCACCAGACTTAGCGCCATCGAACTACCACCTTTTCACATCTTTAGGACACGCCCCAAAAAACAGGAATTTTAGAACTCAGACATACTCCGAAAATGACTTGTTGACTGGTTCGACTCAAAAGGAATAGAAATTATCAGACAAGGAATTCGAAAATTGCCTGAAAAGTGGTCCGAGTGTATAGCTAATCAGGGCAATTACTTTGAATAAAAAAATATTTTGTTGTATGGAATTGGTGAACTTTTGAATTCACTGAAAATGTTCGCGTTTCATACTAATAGACCTGTATAGAAGAGTGCCTACATTTATGGGAATATAAAGAATTGCTTAAGGCTTAAATGTAACTACCATAGATTTTAAATCTGTAAAAATGAGGAGTTTTATTACCAAAATAGAAAACCTTTTTCTGCAAACTGTACGGTGAGCTAAAACTAGAGTTACAAACTTATATTGAATCTGAATTATAGCTCTGGAGAATTTCATTTATCAGAGAAATTATAGATATAAAAATTATAATTAAATATTTGTATATCACTTGTTGTCTCATTGTACTTCTACATATTGTAGCAAGGGCCGACTTCATGGAACAGGAAGCTCGTGACAGCGCTGGGTTGTTCCACGCGAACTCTCGCGCGAACGCACGCGCTCGTGATTCTTTTTTCTTTTCTCTCATATAAACAACCTGTATAAACTTCATATAAATTTCTCTCGTTTATTAAATTGTTCTTAATTTCCATACGACTTGCTAATTATTTCATCACTACATTTGGTGGAGAAGCCGGGTACTATTCCGACAAAATAAATCTATACAGTGTTTTAAGAAGAAGCCGACGTTTGCAAAGCTAATTGCCATACGACTTGCTAATTATTTCATCACTACATTTGGTGGAGAAGCCGGGTACTATTCCGACAAAATAAATCTATACAGTGTTTTAAGAAGAAGCCGACGTTTGCAAAGCTAATTGCCATACGACTTGCTAATTATTTCATCACTACATTTGGTGGAGAAGCCGGGTACTATTCCGACAAAATAAATCTATACAGCGTTTTAAGAAGAAGCCGACGTTTGCAAAGCTAATTGCCATACGATTTGCTAATTATTTCATCACTACATTTGGTGGAGAAGCCGGGTACTATTCCGACAAATAAATCTATACAGTGTTTTAAGAAGAAGCCGACGTTTGCAAAGCTAATTGCCATACGACTTGCTAATTATTTCATCACTACATTTGGTGGAGAAGCCGGGTACTATTCCGACAAAATAAATCTATACAGTGTTTTAAGAAGAAGCCGACGTTTGCAAAGCTAATTGCCATACGACTTGCTAATTATTTCATCACTACATTTGGTGGAGAAGCCGGGTACTATTCCGACAAAATAAATCTATACAGTGTTTTAAGAAGAAGCCGACGTTTGCAAAGCTAATTGCCATACGACTTGCTGATTATTTCATTACTAAATTTGGTGGAGAAGCCGGGTACTATTCCGACAAGATAAATCTAGACGGTGTTTTAAGAAGAAGCCGACGTTTACAAAGTTAATTGCCATACAATTTACTAATTATTTCATCACTACATTTGGTGGAGAAGCCGGGTACTATTCCGACAAAATAAATCTATACAGTGTTTTAAGAAGAAACCGACGTTTCCAAAGCTAATTGCCATACAATTTGCTAATTATTTCATCACTACATTTGGTGGAGAAGCCGGGTACTATTCCGACAAAATAAATCTATACAGTGTTTTAAGAAGAAACCGACGTTTCCAAAGCTAATTGCCATACAATTTGCTAATTATTTCATCACTACATTTGGTGGAGAAGCCGGGTACTATTCCGACAAAATAAATCTATACAGTGTTTTAAGAAGAAACCGACGTTTCCAAAGCTAATTGCCATACAATTTGCTAATTATTTCATCACTACATTTGGTGGAGAAGCCGGGTACTATTCCGACAAGATAAATCTAGACGGTGTTTTAAGAAGAAGCCGACGTTTGCAAAGCTAATTGCCATACGACTTGCCAATTATTTCATCACTACATTTGGTGGAGAAGCCGGGTACTATACCGACAAGATAAATCTAGACGGTGTTTTAAGAAGAAGCCGACGTTTGCAAAGCTAATTGCCATACGACTTGCCAATTATTTCATCACTACATTTGGTGGAGAAGCCGGGTACTATACCGACAAGATAAATCTAGACGGTGTTTTAAGAAGAAGCCGACGTTTGCAAAGCTAATTGCCATACGACTTGCTAATTATTTCATCACTACAATATTGTCATGCTTTATCTTCACGCCCGTTGAAAGATGTCATTCGAAACCTAGCAGAATAAACATGTTCTTCACAAGAAGATTCTTTTTGTTCTTTTATATTATCGCAATATAGCTGTGGTGGTGTTTGCGTGATGTGTTGGTGTAGCTTGTGGAAAGGCCGCTGATAAAATTATAATTAATTTATTTAAAGCCAGAAATATATAAAGAGAAAAGAAGTAACGTCCGTTGGGAGCAGGTCTTTTTGTTTACCGCGCCAGTGGCTAGAAAGTTCCGGATGACGCCCGCGCATGCGTAGTGACGTGTTCTCCCAGCACGCGTTTGCCCAGGCATAGTGGGGCCGCCACTTTATTTCCCGTAGTATGTGTATTGAAACTTTGTCCCAGTTCGCTGAAGCAAAGTGTGGTCGGCACATAGTAATGGTAATCAAAAAATTGTTCTCTACATAAAAATATTATTATTGAATTTTAAAATTAATCTTTAGAGAAAAAAACACAAGTAGCTTACTATTGAAAAGTTTGTATACAAATGGTAATGGAACACTAGAAATGGTTATTCCTGTAATGTATAATCATCATAGTAAAATAGATCAAGTTCAAAACATTCCCTCTTCTTTATCCTTTATCTTGAAGTCGATATATATTAGAAAATAAAAAGAAATTTAATCTGAAAAACAACTTTACACTAAACGTTGATAAATTTCATTGGAAAATTATATTTGTTACGTTTGCCTGTGTGTGTGACCATTTGATTATCCCTGCCATAAAAGAAATCGTACAATGCTAGCAGGTTAAAGAATAAAGAAGGCATATCCTGACCAGGAGCACATGTGATTTACAGAAGGCAGAGCGCCATCTG
>CP092866.1:125589647-125614333 GCA_030710605.1 Cordylochernes scorpioides
GTGGAACAGAAATCAACTAAACGTTGATTTAATTCGTTCCCTGATATTTGGCCAACCCAATTTCTTGATAAATCAAGAAAAGCTATCCACGAACGCGTTAAAGAATGTAGGTTAAAGAATGTAAAATCTAGCTTATATGTGAAGTTTTAATATCAAGCATTCCAGCTAGATTTATACTCCCGTGCCTTATTTACCTTTGAAAATAATTTGCATTCCCATAAGTTCTACCTGTTTTACATATATTCGTATTTATTAAGCATATTAAATGTACAATATCGTATATTTAGGTATATATACATTTATATTTAATTAAAAAGGCATATATTGGATCAAAATATCAGTTTACCAATATTTCAGTTGGCTGAACGCCAACCTTTTAAGATATTATAACATATTACAGTGTGTCAACAACAAACTCAGCGCCACATAACGTCAATAGAATTAAGTTTTTAAAATATTTTTTAAAACTTAATTCTATTGACGTTATGTGGAGCTGAGTAAAATAAATGATATTTTGATTCAATATATGCTTTTTTAATTAAAGATTTATAGATGGCTCTAATTTCAAAAGGAATTTAAATGTTCAGCAATGTCACTATGTTCAACCACCACCATAACCTGATCAAATACGTACAACACATCTATGGCCAGGAATTCTGTCTTTATTGAAACAATCAACTGAGGAAACACAATCAACTGAGGTAAGTCCTATTCACCTATACCAAGGTAAATTATACTTTGATATTTACTCTGTTCTTTGTTTTATATACTCCTTGTTGCAATAGTAAATGATCAATTCAATTGTTCTTTTATCCTGCCTCCTGAAATAGTCCAGAAGAAGATTATCAATTACGATTGGAAGCAAGGACTTTCTCTTAGAATCCAGGCCAACGCAGTCCATGTATAGAACCTTCTGAAGGTTTGTATCGGAAGAAAGATCTTTAATTGCGCATATCACCAAGATATCATTGTCCCAACTGTAATTCTCAACTGATCCAGAAACTAATGTTTTCTTCTTCAAATAGTTATAAGCAATTTTTCTATCATCTTCGTTAATAGGTAAGGATAGAAGAAGGATTGTGATATGATGTTCTTTTGCCTCTATGTGAACGTTCATCTTGCTAGGGGGTGGTTTGATGATCTTCCATATGGTGTTCTCAAGACCGATGGTCATTGTTTCCTTGTAGTACTTGCCGGCGATCTGCTTCTTCTCCAACTCTTCTTCCTTGTAGCCTGGCGGGTATCCTCGGTAATTGGAAGCAATCTTGAAGGTCTCATTCCAGAACGATTCCTTGTACTTCACATGAAGCACATTGCTTTTCTCAGTAATCTGAACAGAAAATGCAGATTCAACAAAATCTTGTTTCCTACGTTCATCCATCCTCGAAAGAAGAAATATAGAAGTGAATCTTACAAGTTAGATTACTAGACTTCTAATAATTATGAATATCATCTCGTGGCTTTATATACATATACAAATAATTGCTATATATGTAAATATTCATATCTCTATTACTAACAAGTTATAAACATCGATATGCAAAAATGTCTTAAATCGATATTACTCATAGTTAAATACATAACTAGAGGTTTATTTTTTTAGAGTATGAAAATAAAGATTTACAAAGATAGTTTTACGGGATGTTTAACGGTTTCTACACGGCTGAGAGAGAGATAGCTTAATAAAAACAACGGAACTTACCTCCAAACGTCGCCTTCCAATTTTGGGCTATCATACCACGAGTTCAACTACAGCTGTGCTTGGGAGATACTCTTCTGTGATACGTCGTGTCTCGGCCCCCGACTAGAAGTCACCTCCTGGCCACCTCGCGGGTTGAACTGGCCCCTCTGACGTCACGCCCTCTCCTACCTCAGGAAACAATGGCTGGAGCCCCTTGTTGTCACGTATCATCATCCCACTGTCCTGCCATGATGTCACCACCATGTCAACACTCTACAATATATACGGACTCAATGACTTACAGCTCATGTTGGAATTCCTAGAAATAAGCTAGCAGACTCTCTTTCAAAGTCTGAAGCTCTTGGCTACCCTGAAGCCAGAAATTCTACAACCCAACTAGACGAAAGAGACCTCCTTCGTACCATCAAAACCCAATGCAATCAAAAATGGAAATTTACTGCTGCACATGACTGGTACAGAGCAGGAAGGACAAGCACCAGTTATGTCCTTCCAAGGGAACAAAGGTCTTCGATTTCCAGACTTAAGTCTGGTCATCTACGGACAATGTCTTTCCAGAATGATTGCAAGGTTTTCCTACTATGTACTAAGTGTCAACCTGCAACCCCAAACCACATCATTGACTGTATTGACTCATCCATTGATGAGCTCTACTCATCCCCGGCAGACACCATCAAAAGTTTCAATCTCTACAAGCTTGATACCCTAATATGATTGAGTGGAGATAAGAAAGAAAAAGAAGAATTTATACCAATGTTAGATTTTACAACAAATATAACTTTTATAATGATGCTAAATTTTTGGCAATGGTAGCCTTTTAGCAATTCTATCTTCTATAACAATTATTACTTTCGTGACAATGGTAGTTTTTATAGCAATGCTATCTTTTATAAAAATTGTAGCTTTTTAACAATTATAGCTTTTATAGAAATTGTATTTTTCGGCAAGAGTAGCTTTAATAAAAATGCTAGCTTTTATAGCAATTGTATCTTTTATAAGGATCCTATCTTTTATAACAATCTAGCTTTTATATTAATTGTAGTTTATAGCAATGGTATCTTTCATAGCATTGATAGCTTTTATATATTAGTAGCTTTTATAGGAATTGTTACTTTTATAGCGATGGTATAGCGATTTATAGAAATGAAAGCTTTTAAAACATGGGGAGCTTTTAGAAAGCATAATGGTTGCCTTTACTAAAATACTAGCTTTTATAGGAATTGTTGATTTTATAATTGTAGATTTAATAGCAATAATAGCTTTTATAGCCGTGTTAGGTTTTCAAGCACATTCTGTTTAACGGATTGAGTAGGTCTGAGGAAGTTAGCCCTCAAAAAAGAGCTTGCTGAATTTATAATAAACAAGACGAATGACCCGGCTTCACCCGAGAATTCCCCCGAGTGCAATTTCATTCATACTGAAAGTACATCAATAATAAATAGTAGAAGTGCCATAGAATAGCAATACAGAAGTAACACATAAACCACAGGCAAAAAGTGTGTGTGATGGCAAAAATTGTATCATATTAGTGTTTAGGTATTTGATTTAATTATTTTTTGCAATCCATTTAGTTGTTTCAAAATAATTATAGTTTAAATAGATAGCAGCTTTTCCACCCAACCCTCGAGGTACCCGCTCCAGCGCATTAACCCTTGAAATTGCCTGAGTTGAGTGAGTTGTTGAATTTATAACAAATAAGACGCAAATTGCAATTTGACCTTTAATTTAACTTTTATTAAGGACAATTGTTTATTTTTAAAATTGACTAAATGTTTGTATTCTAAATATAGTGAGGATGGCGCTTTAAACAGTTTTAATATAAGTACCTATATGGGTGTGTATATAGTGCTACCTCTGATAATTCACATATTCTATTAATCCTGGTTTTATCCAAGGTACCGCCCACTTGCATTTAAACTCTTCTTCTTCTTTCTTATCTCCACAATCATGACTGGGTAAAGTAGAATGCGTCTGCCTTTGTCATTAAGACTGGGAGTACTACTCAGTGGCAGGCCGACTTAGCTCCAATATGAAATGGCAGCCTCTGATATCAGGAACAGACGCCATGTGCAGCCGCTCCCAACATGGAGTACAAACGTTGCTCATCCTGTATCCCTGGATTAGGAGCCCTTACAGGGTACTATCAGCCGGGCCAGCTGAACCCAGGCTTTTTAGTGAGCTTGTTACTGCTCCCCTCCTCCTTTTTCATACGGGCTTGGTACCGGCAAAGGCAGAGTTGCATCTAAACTAATGTGGACAAACTCAATAATTTGAATTTTCCCTATTTTTTATTTATCTAGATATTCGGTGTATCTTTAGATTAACATCGAATATCAACACACATACAAATTCTCAAAATGTTTAGCATTAGTCTGATATTATCATTTATTATCATCTTTGAACTATCGTAAAGATAAAGGCTGCCTGGCCGGCATTCATTGTTCTTCAAATTAAAGATACTTCGGCCAGTAAATATTTTTATTATCTCGACGTTTCGGCAAAAATATTTTGTCCTGGTCAGGAGCGAACAAAAATTAAAACATTTGGCAAAGCATTAAAAATGATTCTCTTTGAATATCTTTGAACTAATATATTAGAAAAGATTTTTGAAATTTAATTCAATAAACTATAGCATTCAAAACTATTATAGAGGCGTATGATTCTTTCAAAAATTAAGCAATTTTATAATGCCCTTACTGCAATGAAAAAATAATTGGGAGGGCCTGTCTCATCAGTAGATTAAACTGACGAAATCGCTGGGAGGGTTCACCACTGATGAGCCAGGGACTCCCATTAATTTTCCATTGCAGTAATGGCAGTAGAAAATTGTTAAATATTTAAAAGAATCATACGCGTCTATAATAGTTTCGTATTATCATAAGAGATGGCCTGCTAATGTATCAAATTATAGTATTCCATATATATTATGTCAATAGTTCACTAAACACCCCTAAGCCGCCTTCCATAGAAAATACAGGGTATATCCCAAACCAACGCAATACAATAGTAGAGCGGTCTAGAGATTAATTTGGCGAAACCGCTGATAGAGTTGACTATTGATGAGCCAAGCCCACTCATTCAATAACTCATATCATTGCAGTAAGGTCTGTAGAGATAATATTTGATGATATTATTTAAAATAAACTCATTGCCAGTAAATTTATTTGTACAACCTTTTAACGATAGATGGCAATTAAATTTATAAATTTAAATCATTCTATATACAGTTACGAGCGTCATGCGTTCTTAATTCTTCAGTTTTCATCTCTGTCACCGTTTGCTTTTTTTTTTTTGGAATGGCGCTCTCCTATTGGTTGGCTACGATCACGCCACCTTTGCCCCCCCCCCCCCCCCCCACTCGCTTCTTCGTTTTTGTAACTTTTGTGTTGGAGCGGGTCGCTCCTTAAATAAATGCATATATTAGTTAATAACTAAATGAAATCCTCTCTTTATTTTTCCCAGTAAGAGACGCCTACGGAAGCCAACAGTACATAGACAGATAAAGCACATAGGCTATAGTTATTAACTAACATATGCAATTATTTAAGGCGCCAATTTATAATTGTAACAAATAGTATTTGAATCAAAACATTCAATCGGGTAAAACACGGGCGTTGCCCGGGTCATTCGGCTAGTATTATATATATCACATTCATTTAAATTTAGAAGAATAATTATTTTGATTGTTCGTCTATCGTTTCTACTTCTTCAATCATACCGTGGTCCCACCGAAGCATTCTTTCCTTCAAGTCGGACTTATGGCACAAATTCCTTGTTAGCAAAACTGAGTGAATTTACAAACTATCAGACTTTGTAAAACGACATTTGAAAATTATCCCGCATGTGTTTCTTTTAAACAAAAAAATTGAAATTTATTTTCAAGGAGAAATAACGATTATTTCTAACCTTAGGAATGAAGTATGAAAGGATGAATTGTGAAGAGTAATGATAAACGGAAAAATAAAAGAGTCCACGGATGGGAATCGAACCCACAGTGTTCCGCTTACCGGGCAGATGCCATGTCCAATAGGCTACCTTGGACATATTTTTCCGTTCGTAAATAATACATAAAGTAACATATAATACAATATAATATAATGCGGCTTATGATTGTAAAACGACATTTGAAAATTATCCCTCATGTGTTTATTTTAAGCGAAAAATTGAAATTTATTTTTAAGGAGAAATAACGATTATTTCTAACCTTAAATATGAAGTAAGAAAGGAGATGAATTGTGAAGAGTAATGATAAACGGAAAAGACACAGACTTCTCTGTATGAGTTATATCAAAATTTGATTACAAGATTTGTAGACGAACATGAATACTATTTCAAGTAGGTCTTTCAATAATGTTTCCCAATCACAAAACTGTGTTGATAAAGAGAAAGGAAAATACAAAAGAATATGTACTGTATCCCAGTTTTTATTTGACTGAAGCTATTAATGTCAATGAAGCTAAATATATAAATCAACAGTAAAATACAATAATTCAGAATTATAAACTTTTTTCGAACTCTAAAACAATATTAAGAGAAAGACATCTAATCGTGAAATCAAAAGTTTCGATTAGTTGAAATTTATGCCGACAGATGGCGCAAGCCATCAGCAACTTTTAGTTCCACGTTCAGGAGATGTCTTTCTTTTAATTTATTCACCTGATTCCAAGACAATATCCCTTTAATACTATTTTTTGATAACAATATGTTAACTCCCCTAACGTACTACTATTGAAGGAATAATGAAGTTTGTATATCTTCCTTTGTTCCACTTGGCCATATGACCTGATAGAAAGAAACGTGGATGCGGGCGTCGTATGTAGGCGCTGCATAAAAGTAAACTGACCAATGGTAATTGCCCGCCTCAATTTATACTTATAATAAAGCATATATATGTTGTAATATATTCCAATATATACCTATATCCCCATGTGTTATATAGTTTTAGTGAAATTACCAAAAGAAAATAATAAAATTCGATTGAGTGACAGTCGGCGACAGTCAGAAGGAAGGTCTCCGAAAAAAATGTCGGGGTACCAGGTGTGCCCCCTTTTTCTCAAAAACACATCAGTCCGCTTTGAGACACGATGATTGACAGACCTGCCTTGACTGGTGTCGCGTTTACTTTTCTCTCTCGCCTTTTCTAAGGTGACATCCAACATGCCTTGTCCTTTTGTGTAATTCATTTCACTCCTGAAAACACTCTGAAGATTGAGGCCACAAAGACTGCAACCAACATTCCACACTACAGTCATCCTACAGAATAAACAGAATAAACTACATCACAATATATAAATGTTATATAAAAAAAGTATTAGCTTGATTTTTGATTATCTTGATTATGCTATGGAATTATTTGCTGGTTCTTTTTAGGATTAATGGTCTTGGTATACAGTCGTAGCAAAATTTTGAAACTATAATAATAAAAAAATGAAGATTAGAAATAGCTTTAATTGAACTTATGGAATATATAAAAACATAATTTGATTAAAGTACTGCCAGGCTAAAGTGTAAGAGTAAAAAAATGGAAAACTTATTTACATAATGTACAAAAGGATTGAGCCGGCCATCGGGAAACAACAACAATGATTTTTTATAGGGGAAGCGTGACCTCTGGCGGTCGATTTAACAAAATTTGAATCTATGAAATATGATTTCAAATAAAATAATATTTTTATATAACATATATATGTAGTAATGTAGTTGTTTTATCCTGTAGGATGACTGTAGTGTGGCATGTTGGTTGCAGTCGTGGTGGCCACAATGATTAGAGTGGGTTCAGGCGTGATTGGATTACACAAAAGGACAAAGCATGTTAGATGTCACCACAGAGATGGCGAGAGAGTGAGTGAAGCCGACACCGGTCAGGGGAGATCTGACGAAGTGGTCTGTCAATCATCGTGTCTCAAAGTGGATTAATCTGTTTGAGTAAGAAGGGGGTACACCTAGAAACCTGATATTTTTTTCGGGCCTTTTTCCTCTACTGGCGCCAACTGTCACTTACTCGAAATTTTATTTCTGTCACCCTGGCAATTACATTATAACCATACAACACATGGGGACATAGGTTATATTGGAATATATTACAACATATATATAATCACTTGTTTTCCCTTATTTTAAAGCACCGCAGCCCACAACAAGACCAACCTTCATCCCTACAAGAAGGCGATGTTCAGTTCAGTAAACGGCAGTTGAAGGGGGCCCAGGGTGTATTCCCATCTTAGATTTCAGCGCCTTAATTTCCTCCCGGAAATAAGAAATTCCCCCTCAGCTCAATCAACGTCGGAGCGATGGAACAAATTAAGAGATCCTGTTCTCAATACATAGGCGGAGAATACATTTAAACCTCCCATGAGAGACCACTTTCCTGAACGAATACGTTTGTAGAATAACTTGTCTTGACATGATCAAACCTCTAATGAACGGCCATATCCAGGAGAGGCCAAAAATATGTTTTTTTGGAAGTATCTTATTGAATATTCCTTGTATATTTTGTGTAAGCACGTGGCTATTTACCTCTCACGAGAAATCGATAGATCGATGTCTGTACATCACATGATGGCATCTTGGAACATCCAAACCTACCTTGTCGTGTCCAATGAAGAGCCTCAGATGTCTCCATACATCTCCAGCACAACAGTCGCAATGTTTTCTATCTTGGGTGTGTAAAGCTGCTGTTCTGGGACCATGTCAATTTTCTGTTTTTGTTGTCGTGTCCAATGAAGAGCCTCAAATGTTCCCATGCATCTCTATCACAGCAGTCGCAATGTCCACTATCTTGGGTGTGTAAAGCTGCTGTTCTGGGACCATATCAATTTTATGTTGTTGTTGTCGTGTCCAATGAAGAACCTCAGATGTCTCCATACATCTCCAACACAACAGTCGCAATGTTTTCTATCTTGGGTGTGTAAAGCTGCTGTTCTGGGACCATGTCAATTTTCTGTTTTTGTTGTCGTGTCCAATGAAGAGCCTCAAATGTTCCCATGCATCTCTATCACAGCAGTCGCAATGTCCACTATCTTGGGTGTGTAAAGCTGCTGTTCTGGGACTATGTCAAATTTATGTTGTTGTTGTCTTGTCCAATGAAGAGCCTCAGAGGTCTCCATGCGCTCTATTACAGCAGTCGCCATGTTCTCTATCTTGGGTGTGTAAAGCTGCTGTTCTGGAACCATATCAATTTTCTGTTGTTGTGTCGTGTTCAATGAAGAGCCTCAGAAGTTCCCATGCATCTCTATTACAGCAGTCGCAATGTCCTCTATCTTGGGTGTGTAAAGCTGCTGTTCTGGGTCCATGTCAATTTTCTGTTGTTGTTGTTGTTGTCGTGTTCAATGAAGAACCTCAGATGTCTCCATACATCTCTATTACAGCAGTCACAATGTTCTCTATCTTGGGGGTGTAAAGCTGCTGCTCTGGGTCCATGTCAATTTTCTGTTGTTGTTGTCGTGTCCAATGAAGAGCCTCAAATGTTCCCATACATCTCTATCACAGCAGTCGCAATGTCCTCTATCTTGGGTATATAAAGCTGCTGCTCTGGGTCCATGTCAATTTTCTGTTGTTGTCGTGTCCAATGAAGAGCCTCAGATGTCTCCATACATCTCCAACACAACAGTCGCAATGTCCTCTATCTTGGGTATGTAAAGCTGCTGCTCTGGGTCCATGTCAATTTTCTGTTGTTGTTGTTGTGTTCAATGAAGAGCCTCAGATGTCTCCATACATCTCTATTACAGCAGTCACAATGTTCTCTATCTTGGGGGTGTAAAGCTGCTGCTCTGGGTCCATGTCAATTTTCTGTTGTTGTTGTCGTGTCCAATGAAGAGCCTCAAATGTTCCCATACATCTCTATCACAGCAGTCGCAATGTCCTCTATCTTGGGTATATAAAGCTGCTGCTCTGGGTCCATGTCAATTTTCTGTTGTTGTCGTGTCCAATGAAGAGCCTCAGATGTCTCCATACATCTCCAACACAACAGTCGCAATGTCCTCTATCTTGGGTATGTAAAGCTGCTGCTCTGGGTCCATGTCAATTTTCTGTTGTTGTTGCGTCTAATGAAGAGCCTCAGATGTCTCCATACATCTCTATTACAGCAGTCGCAATGTCCTCTATCTTGGGTGTGTAAAGCTGCTGCTCTAGGTCCATGTCAATTTTCTGTTGTTGTTGTTGTCGTGTCCAATGAAGAGCCTCAGATGTCTTCATACATCTCCAACACAACAGTCGCAATGTTCTCTATCTTGGGCGTGTAAAGCTGCTGTTCTGGGACCATGTCAAATTTCTGTTGTTGTTGTCGTGTTCAATGAAGAGCCTCAGATGTCTCCATACATATCCAATACAGCAGAAGCAATGTCCTCTATCTTGGGTATATAAAGCTGCTGCTCTGGGTCCATGCCAATTTTCTGCAAGGCTTGGAGTTGTTCTATATTCAAAGACATTGTCGAAACCAACTAAGTCTTCTCTTGGCTGTACTCTCTGTATGAAATGTCTTTTTTTTTCGAAAAGAATCCTATTATATATATAATACCATTAAGAGATAGAGTTCAAAATATAAAATATTTTTAAACTAATTTAAAACACAAGAGGTTTGTTTTCAATATATATTTAATAAATAAATAAATAGAATAGAATAGAAGGAAAAACTCCAGCGGAACTTCGGCTTTTACACGTCATATGCTGAGTAGTAAAAAAAGGAATAAGCAAATATATATATTCTATATTTAATTTAGATTTAGCTTGCTAATCTAATAGAATTCCCTTATTTATATATAAAATATTACTATTATTCCAAGTTTTAAATATAGTTTTGTCGTTATATAAATCCATGTGAATTTACTCTATAATATCAACTTAATTTAAAATATATTTAAGATTTAAATTTTTATTAGATAAACTTTATTATTCACATTATATATATGTTATATTAAAATATTTCATTTAAAATTATGTTATATTAAAGTATTATTTTATTTTAAAAATTATAATTTCATAGATATAAATACTCTGTATAAATCGACCGCCAGAGGTCACGCTTCCCATATAAAATCACATTGTTGTTCTTCCCCGTTGGCCGACCCAAAACTTTGTAATTATGTAAATAATCTTTTCATTTTTTTATTCTTACTCCTTAAGCCAGGCGGTACTTTTTACCAAATTATGTTTTATATATTCCTTTAGCACAATAAAAGCAATTACTGATCAAAACCATTATTATTTTTATTTCAAGATTATTCAACCACGACTGCACCACCATAGCATAATCACCAAGATGATCCAAAACAACAGAAATCCCATCTTTTATTATTTAAAAATATAATATATATATAGCTATATTACAAAAATATTTCTGCTGATTTTTGAATATTATTGAGATGTAGAATTATTACTTGCTGATGTTAATTATATTTTGGATACATGAGTATTTTATGTTATCGCAGTCGTGGTAAAAATGAAATTAACTTTGGATCACAATTTCCTTTAATTGTGCTAATAAAACACAGAACACATAATTTGATAAAATCTTACTTGAGGCTTGAAGAAAAAAATAAAAGATTACATATTTACATATGTACAGAAAGATTTGAGCCGGCCAACGGGAATTTTTTTATTTATTTCGCCTCAATTTACAGGTGTTACATTCGAGTACAGCTCGCGAGTCACCTTGTCCTGGCTATTTACACATGGCGAGTTGGTGGAGTAGAGGTGGTCCCCCCGGACCTTGCAGGAGGGCAGCTGTTGGGCGATGAGCTCTTAACTAAACGTCAGGGCCGGGTCGTCGGAATCGGGGATTGATATCTCCTTTATTTTCTAGAATATCTTGTATGGTTGGATTATTTGAATTTTGCATTTGAAGGTATAATTTCTTAACGGAAGTTTGGTACATATCTTCTAGATCGGGTTGGTTCAAGTCCTCCTTCAGTATCTTGTTTGATAGGTTGAATGGAGCTCCTATACTTGTCCGAAGGCAGATTCTCATGAATGCATTTATCCTATTTTTGTTTGTGGTTGTAATATATATTTACACCAAACTGGGAGTGGGTATATTACTATCGGGAGGATACAACTTCTGTATAGAGTAAACTTTTGTTTTGTAGTCAATTTGCTTCTATAGTTGAACAGGCTTGATAATGTTATTTTTGCGATTTTTGCCTTCTTTATGATATTTTTGACATGCATGTTGAATTTCAACTTGGAGTCTAAGGCAACTCCAAGATATTTAACCCTGTCAGTCCAGTTAATAGGGCTCTGGTTTACCTTTAGGATGGATTGTGGCTTGAACTTTATTGCCAACGGGAACCAACAATAATGAGTTTATATAGGGAAAGCGGCGACATCTGGCGGTGGATTTTACAGAGTAATTTGATCTGGGAATTATAATTTTAAAATAAAATAAAATGTTTATATAATGTATATATGTATATATATATAGAATGCTCATGTGAGCTGTAAAAAATGTTATTTTAGTATATTTTATAAATATGAATGTGAAGAGCCCTGGTTTCACTTATACGTCGATGAAAGAATGTCCTCAAAGACAATCTATATTAAAAAATTGGAATTTATAAAAGAGAGAGAGAGAGCTATTCACCAAAACAAATCTGTTTATCCCAAATCCTGTAAATCCAATAGAAGATTGTGAATGCAGATTGGTCCAGGCCCGTCAACAGGTGGCACGCTCCATGTAGCAAAACACCAATATCAAAAAAGAATAAGTCGTTAAAAATCTCTTCCCTTAAAAGGATTTGTTCGGTTTCAATTCCGTCTTCATAACGGGATTTAACTTTCCTCCATAATGGTTTTGTGTAGTATAATTAGGTTAGATGAAGGAAAAGGGTTTGGCTAATCGAATTCTGGAGTGGGGAAATTCCATTACAGAACTCTTGTCAACTCCATCTGTCCCTTTCTTCACCGTTCTGCTGTTGACTCTGGTGGTAATCTGTTTCTCTTTATAGATCCCTCTTCGTTTGTACAGTCCGGCAACCTCGCTAGATCAAAGGGTTCATCTGCTACTACTCGGTTTTATATCTTCTTTGGTAAATTTCCAATGCCAGCAATAGATAACCATAAAGTATGGGTCCAGTTGGCTTCAAATTTAGTTCAAAATTCAGAGGGGATTTTGTTAGGATAAGGAAATGGCTTTCTACTAATAAACTGGAGTACTGAGTCGAGCTTTAAAAAAAAAGAATGAACAAAAGGCTTGGATTGTATACAATCTTACCTTCATATTTTGAAGATGCAATGAAAATTTATCAATATATTGTAGATCCCTCTCAACCTCTCCGTTTGTATAGTCCGGTAACCCCGCGATATCAATGGGTTCAACTACTACTACTAGGTTTTGTATCTTCTTTGGTAAATATGCAATACCGGCAATGAAAATCCATGAAAGATGGGTCCAGTTGACTTCAACTTTAGGCCAATATTGAGAGGGGACTATGCTAGAATATGTATATGGCTTGCTACTAATAAACGGAGTACTGAAAAGAGCTTTAATAAACAGGATGAACAAAAGGCGTGGATTATATAGTCTTAACTTCTTATATTGAAGATGCAATGAAAATTTATCGATATATCGTTACATCATGTTTATTAAGCCAATTCATTTATTCAAAGTAATTTCTCTGGCTTGTTACTAATAAGCTGGAGTACTGAGTCAAGCTTTAATAAACAGGATGAAACAAAGGCTTGGAATGTATAGTCTTTCTTCTTATATTGAAGATGCAATGAAAATTTATCAATATATTGTTACATCATGTTTATTAAGCCCATCCATTTATTCAAAGTAATATATTTGGCTTTCTACTAATGAACTGGAGTACTGAGTCGAGCTTTAAAAAGAGGATGAAACAAAGGCTTGGATTGTATAGTCTTACCTACTTATATTGAAGATTCAATGAAAATTTATCGATATATTGTTATACCATGTTTATTAAGCCAATCCATGTATTCAAAGTAATATCTCTGGTTTTGCTACTAATAAGCTGGAGTACTGAGTCGAGCTTTAAAAAGAGGATGAAACAAAGGCTTGGAATGTATAGTCTTACCTTCTTATATTGAAGATGCAATGAAAGTTTATCGATGTATCGTTACATCATGTTTATTAAGCCAATCCATTTATTCAAAGTAATATCTCTGGCTTCCTACTAATGAACTGGAGTACTGAGTCGAGCTTTAAAAAAGAGGATGAACAAAAGGCTTGAATTGTGTACAGTCTTACCTCCTTATATTGAAGATTCAATGAAAATTTATCAATATATTGTTACATCATGTTTATTAAGCCAATCCATTTATTCAAAGTAATTTCTCTGGCTTGTTACTAATAAGCTGGAGTACTGAGTCGAGCTTTAAAAAAAGAGGATGAAACAAAGGCTTGGATTGTATAGTCTTCCTTCTTATATTGAAGATTCAATGGAAATTTATCGATATATCGTTATATCATGTTTATTAAGCCAATCCATTTATTCAAAGTAATATCTCTCACTTCCTATTAATAAACTGGAGTACTGAGTCGAGCTTTAAAAAAGAGGATGAAACAAAGGCTTCGATTGTATAGTCTTCCTTCTTATATTGAAGATGCAATGAAAATTTATCGATATATTGTTATATCATGTTTAATACGTCCATCCATTTATTCAAAATAATATCTCTGATATATCAAATTTATTTTAAACAGATTATATAATATACTTTGAAAATAGAGCAATCCATAAATATATCTTTATTTAAAAAAGCATATTTTTATGTGAACAATAGTTACCCAGAAATTATTGAAAAAAGAAAAAATAAAAATCAGGTAAAAAGTTTCTTTTAATTTTGAATTTGCAAGTTTTCCAGCAAATATACTGTTCTTCAACGGGCTGATACTTTATGTACAATCTCTTACTAATCTGTATACAAAATATTTGAAAACTTTTGTTATTGGCATCTAGAGGGCGTGCATCAGACTGTTTCCAGCTAAAGTAATAGATATTATACTGGGATTAAATATATATACATTCCAATAATTATTAATATTTAGATAATTAGTCAGGTATATTGTTATATTGGGTTGGGAGGTCAATTTTTCTATTGATGCTATTTATTTTTGATGATACCAGTGCTTCCAGGAATAATCGTTGTTGCTTGCTTTCTATGTCGTGGTAATGGGCTATTGCTTGTTTGAAATTAAATGTTTGCCCAGTGGTGCAGGTGTGTAGATAAACAGTAGAACAATAGAGACCAGACTAACAGAACACGAGAGAAACATAAGATACAAAGATAATAGATCCTTAATATAGCAACACACCACTGAACACACATTCAATCTCAAACAAGCAATAGCCCATTATCACGACATAAAAAGCAAGCAACAAAGATTATTCCTGGAAGCACTGGTATCATCAAAAATAAATAGCATCAATAGAAAAAATTGACCTCCCAACCCAATATAACAATAGCCCTTAATGTTTTCATTTGCTGTATATAAAAAATATTCTATAAAATGTGTTGTTCCTATAATATGTAGATTTTTAAAAATGAATATATCTAGAAGAGTGATTTATTTACATACCTTCGTGAAAAAAAAAAGAGATAAAATAGAAAAAGGTCAGGTATCGATATTAAAAAAAAGAAATGACATGTCCTGACCGGTCATCTAGGCAGAGAGACATCTAGTAGAAATAAACGTTGATTTAACTTATTCCATGATATTTGGCCAACCCAATATCTCGATAAATCAAGAAAACCTAACCACTTACGCATTTCGGGCAGTTAGCTTTCCTCGGCGAGGTGCAGAATGTATCTCAACGACAAAATATTTGCGCCAAGAGGCTTCCTAAGAAATAAACAAATGTATAATTAAGACCAAATTTGTGTAATTAGGCTAAACACGTATAAAAAAAGTTTTTTTTTATGTTAGTCGTTGAGGTACATATGTACCAAACTGACGAAGACCAACAGCTAAAAATACATACGTGGTTGACTTTTCTCGATTTATCAAGAGGTTTGCAAAATATTATCGAACAAACCTGAATATAGGTTTAGTCGATTGTTTGTACCGATAGAAGGCACACAAACATTCAAGAGTAGAAAGCCTCAAATATAAAATCAAATAACTAGATTATAGGCATAGTGATATATAAATATAGAAAAAAAAAAACATCAAACAAGATTCGGCAATATTTTAAGGCTGGCAGACGATACTGGTACGTTCGTGTGTTTCCAATTAGCAGCGCGGCAGGCGCCCAATGCAGAAGACTTTATGTCTTCCGTTGATTAGCGGAGTGGGGAGAGAGGACTTTCTCTGGATCTCTCTCCTTTCTTGGCGGGGTGAGGTTTCCTCAACATTGTACAGTTTGTCTTCATTGGTAACTTTCCATTGGTGTCTAATTACATTTAGGCACGTTACCTCTTTTCCTTGGTTCTACTGAGAGCAGATCTCCTATAGACAATGGCTACAGTATCTCCTTTCTTGACGCAGTGAGGTTTCCTCAACCATCATTGTACAGTTTGTCTTTATTGATAACTTTCCATTGGTCTCTATTTACATATAGGTACGCTACCTCTTTTCCTTAGTTCTAGTGAAAGCAGATCTCCTATAGACAATGGCTACAGTATCTCCTTTCTTGACGCAGTGAGGTTTTCTCAACATTGTACAGTTTGTCTTCATTGGTAACTTTCCATTGGTGTCTATTCGCGCTACCTCTTTTCCATAGTTCTACTGGGAGCAGATCTCCTATAGACAATGGCTACAGTATCTCCTTTCTTGACGCAGTGAGGTTTTCTCAACATTGTACAGTTTGTCTTCATTGGTAACTTTCCATTGGTGTCTATTCACGCTACCTCTTTTCCTTAGTTCTACTGGGAGCAGATCTCCTATAGACAATGGCTACAGTATCTCCTTTCTTGACGCAGTGAGGTTTTCTCAACATTGTACAGTTTGTCTTCATTGGTAACTTTCCATTGGTGTCTATTCACGCTACCTCTTTTCCTTAGTTCTACTGGGAGCAGATCTCCTATAGACAATGGCTACAGTATCTCCTTTCTTGACGCAGTGAGGTTTTCTCAACATTGTACAGTTTGTCTTCATTGGTAACTTTCTATTGGTGTCTATTCACATATAGGTACGCTACCTCTTTTCCTTAGTTCTACTGGGAGCAGATCTCCTATAGACAATGGCTACAGTATCTCCTTTCTTGACGCAGTGAGGTTTTCTCAACATTGTACAGTTTGTCTTCATTGGTAACTTTCCATTGGTGTCTATTTGCATATAGTACCTATTTACATATATTCCTTAAGTTTTGCCTTCAAGAGTGTATATATAACGAGCTGCCGAAGTAAAAAAAAAATAATAATAATAATTCTATATTTATGTAAATATTGTGGTAGTTTGCATTACAGTTCAGTATGCAATCAAAATTTTAATCGTAAAGAGAGAGGCTGCCTGGCCGGCATTCATATTTATGTGAGAAAAAAAAACACTTCGGCCAGTTAGAGTTTTTTATTTTCTCAACGATTCGACAAAAATATTTTGTCTTCGTCAGGAGAAGAAAAATAATAAATCACGTGAGAATTCCCTTGCAACCTCAGAACAATTTTTAACGCCTTGCCAAATGCTCTATTTTTTTTATTTACTTCTCCTGACGAAGACAAAATATTTTGTCGAAACGTTGTGAGAAAATACCCTAAAGTTTAAACTATTGTAATCTTGAAGGTTATATACAGTATATACACAGACATAACTATTGTGATCATGGAGGGATGTACAGGCAGAGCTATTCCATCTAACTGGTGGGTAATGAGGTGGGGACGGAATAAACATCCCGGGTTAAAATGATGGATTAGGTTGGTGTGAATCTCTAATTATTCTGCAGGTTCCACAATGTCATCTCCAACAGGAATGGTATCACTCCTGAACAACCACTGCGTATCCTCTTATAAAATCTGAAATAGGAGAAATATTTTCAAGAGAAAAACGGCATTTCTGGCTTTTCATCAAAGTCGATAAGTCGGTTTTATTCCCCAAATCTCTCTCGCGCATTTTATCTTTAAATAAAGACAGGTATTCCAGGTTGTCGTATTAGTTCAGTATGTTCCAGAAATATTGTTGTTTCAATAATATATATCAAACAAGGCATATTCTGACCACGAACCCATGAGGTTTTAAGATGGCAGAGCGCCATCTAGTAGAACAAAAATCAACTAAACATTGATTTAGTCTGTCATTGAAACCGCGTTTAGTGCAGGGTAGTTCTCAGTGTAAACTCGGGTACAGTGCTCCCTCTTTGGAATGTATAACATTCTTTTATATATATGTTATGAATAATTTGTTTGTTGTTAGATAAAGGGTTGATAAGACAAAGGATCAATAAGATAAAGGGTTGAAGGTGCAGTCGTGATAAGAAAAAGATAATTATTTACCAACAAGTAGCTTTTATTTTCAATTACTTGAGGAAATATTACACATTAGTTATTTTCACATTATATAGAATTTATAAAGTTAATCCTATATTAGTGATTTAAAAAGATAGATATGTTAACTACGCATATTTACAACAAAACTGAAAGTCATTCTAAAAACGATGATAACAAAAGTAGAGTTATCAATGAATAAAAATAAAAAAATATATTTTTTAAAATATAGGAATATTTGAGTTTTTTAGATTATATAATATATATGTCGTAAACCTGGGTAAGCCAACAAGTGAGTTGGAAGCAGTCAGGGTTGAGTGGCAAGGCGTGCAGAGTGGGAAATCCGCACCGGACAGTAAGAACAAAGTTTGGGATCAAATGACGCTCTCCTAGTATGTCTCACGTGGCACCAAGACCAGGGGAAAGTTGAGGATTAACTGAGGAAAGCTCGGCATCCTGCATGAAGCCGCGGGGGCAGAGAGGAGCCAAAACGGCGCCCACGAGGGCCGCCGTGAGACCTAGCACTGAGCGGGCCTCTCCGAAAATATCCACTGTAACCTCACTAACTGTCAACATCCGGACCAACGCCCCTTCTTTGTCCCTCTCTGGATCCCCCGGGTGTCCAGTGGCAAGCTGGTGTCACTTTGAGACGACTAGAAAAGACGTCATACTTTATTACTTACATATCACATTGTTTAAATTACGATATATATATATAGTTTTATGTATCATTATAATATTTTATGAACGATGTGATAAAGGTAGATTCAACCACAATCTCTCTCTGGAAATGTCCGCAATGATAACGCCATGTCTCCCAAGTCATCCATACACAGGTTCAGACTTGAGATGAGGGGAGAACATGGCTTACTGTCTGGAGGAGGACTCTTTGTCTCCTGGACTTTACATAACTGTATATATTTATAGTTATTTATAAAGTTATATAAATGAAAAAACAATAGAGAGAAAAAATAAAGATAAGTGGGACAGGTGTTGATATTAAAAATAAAGAAGGCATCTCCTGACCACGAGCACATGTGCTTTTTAGATGGCAGAACGCCATCTAGTGGAGCAAAAATAAACTAAACGTTTATTTAGCTTGCTCCGTGATATTTGGCCAACCCAATCCACGAACGCGTTTCGCGCTGTTGGTGCTCGTCAGCGTGGAGTAGGCTGTAACCACTGCGACCAAAAAGATTTTTGGTCCCAGAGGCTTCTTGAGAAATCAAGAAATGTGTATATATATTATTTATAGTATATTAATAATTTCCTTTTTATTTCAAATTTTATATTTTCTTTCTTATTTTTTATTCTTTCACTGGGGGGGGGGGGGATTCTGACTGTCATGTTGTGCCCCATGGATAGTCAACCAACGACAGCAACTCTTATTTACCCATGGGATAATAAACAAAAACTCCTTATATATATACATGTGTATTGTTTTATCTTTGCTACCATTTAATTGTATGATGTCTTAATAAAATATTTTAAAATTAAAAAATATCGCTCTATCTTTATAGAGGTTAGAGATTATTTAGGTAAATAAAGAAAAATATTTGCATATTTACAATGGGAGTAATTACGATAGATTTGTATAAACATTTCTAACCACCATACAGAACCATATCAAAGAAATATTAACTAATTTTTAAGAAATGGTAGAATAGATTTTTTTATGTAAAAAATAAGTCAAACATCTATAATACAGAAGTCTTACTATATTGTTACCACTATATTACTATAAATAGTTTATTAAATCCAATAAATGTATTTTTATTATCTAATGAATTAAATATGGATTTCTCTATTTTCAAAACAAAAAATCTTTACTACACCCATACCTCGCTTTGCGTCGGTGTTACGTTCCAAAAAAACACGACGCAAATTGAAACGACGCAAAGTGAAAATATGTGAAGGCGCAATCAAAAACAAAGGTGTTGCCATATTTTAGGGAAAGAAAATTAAAGACTCGAATCCAAAACAACGCAACTTCGAAAATCTAACGACGCACAGTGAAAATCAGTAAAAATTAAGCAGCGACGCAACTTCGAAAAAAAACGCAAAACGAAACGACGCAAAGCGAGGTATTGGTGTATATGCAAAATTTGACATCGAATGTGTAATTTGCGTGCTTTCCAATGTTTAATTATGTTAATTTCACGTTGATTTGTATATAATTTCAGATTTACACGCAATTATCCTAATTGTGGATATGGCGTGTCTTTTCAACTGTTAAATAAATACAGAAGTCTTTGATGGGGATAAGTCTACTGGGCTTAAATCCTATAATTCCATTGGGAAAATGAGAAAATTTCATAAAATGTTTGACAACCGTCGACAAGCTATCATCAGTTTAATTGAAATATAAGCTTATACAATTATTTTCAAACGCAAGTCAAAAACCTGAAGTATATTTTTTCCTACCTGGTTTTAAACAAATTAATTTATGGCGGTAAATAATTAAAATGTAAGGAACCGGATACCGTTCTGTAAATGGAAAGCAATTTAAGAGGATTGTTCTAATTTTACTAATTGAAAATATGATCAGGGGTACCTATGTACTACATTTTAATTAGGGACAGATTAACTTTTCGTTCTAATTTGTAATAATTGAAGTTTGGTGCTCCTCTGTAGATAAGATTTTAATTCGTAATTTTTGCACTATTCTTTAATCTTTTGTTTAAATATATATTATTTGTAAAATACAATTAAACTTATGAAGCATTGTTCCAATAAAAGACACAAATCGATATTTGCAGAAGAGCGATTACTCGAAGCATATTATATATTTACAATTATATATAATTCTGCTGTCCTCAAAGCTTATGTCCATAGTTAATCTAAAATACCCATTCCAAGAGTCTAGCCTCAGTATCACTATAAAAGGAAGTTCCAAAAATGCAATATAACCGGTATGGTAGATTAAACTGGCGAAACCGCTGGGAGGGTTCACCACTGATGAACCAGGCCCTCCCATTAATTTTTCCATCGCAGTAAGGGCAGTAGAAATTGTTTTATTTTAAAAAGAATCATACGCGTCTATAATAGTTTCGTATTTTGATAACAGTTAAACTTGTCTTTAACGCCCCCTCTAAATAGCGCCCGATTTTAAATACGTAGTACGATGCGATTTGCATAAAAAGTGACCTGTCTATAGCACCCCCTCTCTATAGCACCCTATTTTGGTGAGTCCCAAGAGGGGGCGCTATAGACAGGTTTAACTGTATATTGGATTTTGAATTTATGTTAGGTCTTTATATATACACCCATACTCGCTTTGCGTCGGGGTTACGTTCCAAAAAAACACGACGCAAATTGAAACGACGCAAAGTGAAAATAAAATTTTGATGGCATGGCGCAATCAAAAACAAAGGTGTTGCCATATTTCAGGAAAATAATTCAAAAAAAAAAATTAAAGACTCGAATCCAAAACAACGCAACTTCGAAAATCTAACGACGCACAGTGAAAATCAGTAAAAATTAAGCAGCGACGCAACTTCGAAAAAACGCAAAGCGAGGTATTGGTGTACTGTAAAACCTCGTGAGCCCAATGGAATAACAATAAGCTAGCCCCGATGATTTTGTCTTCATACCATGCTACAAGAAGAGTTATGAAATCTACCAAAAAGATGTTTGAGCTGTGAAGTGGTAGCTATTTGAAGCTAGAACACAATTTTGTTTTGAGGAAGTATGATGTGTTCTATAAGAGATACCTCTTCCTTTTTAAAACAATATATTTTCTCTAAATTCTCTGTGCAGAGTCATATCTGTGAGTATTCAGATATAGGAGAAAATTGCGATTTACTATTATAAAATATCAAAAACCTTTCGCAATAAGTTTCTTGAAAAGAAAGAAATAAACTTATTGCGCAAAGGTTTTTGATATTTTATAATATCAGTGAGTGTATTCAATGTTTTAGGATACCGATGCAAAATCCATCAATATTTATTTCGAACACGCACGTCTTTTATGTCAGCTGAAGAAACCTGTTTTATTGAGTATTGCCTGTATTCCCATTCTTCTATTATTTATTTATATCGTTAAATTATAGGCTTTCTAATTTTAAAGTAGAAATGGTAAGTCGAGATCTTTTACGATGTTACTTGCGATTAGAAACTGTAGTTAAAAATTAAAGAAACTTATGGAATGGAAGAAAAGAAAGTGACAAAAGAAAACGAGGCACTAAAATGGCTCCAAGTGTATTCTCAAACAAGATAGCATTATACTTCCTGATCAGTCTAGAATACTCTCCACTGTGGATGATGAAGCAATGCTCCACATCTTTGAAGACAAGCCAACCACAACTACGCGTAAACAAAGCGCCGACAACTTGGATTAAACGTAATTCAACACCTGCAGAATCTCGGGAAATTTAAAAAGTTTTGAAGTGCCCCTCCGTGAATTGAGATTCGTCCAAGCTCAGCGCGACGGTTAAAATCTGTCTTCAATTGCTCAAAGTCTATAATAATTTCATCAACACAATTTGTTACATGAGATTAAAATTTGATTCAACTACAAAGCCTTTATTAGGGACACTCGTCCCATACAGGATTCTCCTAGATAGGTAAACAGGAGCAACATAACTGTTATTTACAATAAGTGGAGAAAAACATCAATCTCTTCTCTTCTTCTCTCTTCTCTTCTCTCTCTTCTCTTTTCTTCTCTTTTTCCCCAAATTGGTTCGCTCTTCTGTATTACACCTTTTGACTCTGATATTCTCCAGAATATGTGAAAAGCCAATGCATTGGTCTACATTTTCAATACTTTGCCAATAGAACATATGAAGAATTGTTTTCATAAGCGTTTTTTTGGCGCAGAATTACTTTCTCATCTTCCAAAGCCAGACAGTAAAACATGTAGTGTCAAGAGTCTTGGAAAAATTCACTATTGAACAAAATGCACTTTAAGTTCTTAGATTTTCAATAATAGAAAGTGATTGTGTTTAAATAATGAAATGAAATTCTCAAATGGGCAATGCATCGCTTTACAGTCATTGGAATATCATGTTTGAGGTAACACTCCATAGTAGTGGAAGTTAGAATCATTGAAAGCAATTCCAACATGTGAAGTCAATAATTGGACCGAGAGGACATGCAGAATTGTGTCTAAGCAAAGGACAGCACGAAAAAAAGGTGATATATTTTGTTTGGTACAATTTCAAAATTCCAGTGCAATTTGATTTATTCCCAATATTCATGTAATTGCCGCTGAAATATACTCACAAAACCATCAAAATTTAGATTTTTTTCCTTCAAATATCCACCTAGAGTCAACCGAGGGCGGATGCTACTCCAGTAAGACAACCCTTCACCTCAAAAGAGACGTTTAACCGTTGATGAAATAAGGTTTTAAAAGGAATTAAACTTCAGCCCCATCCAGCCTACTCCCCAGATCTTTCTTCATCGGTCTGTCACCCTTTCAATTCGATGACACATTTATTTTGCAAAAGACACTTCGAAAATTCAAAAACGAAGTGGAAAATAGATTAGAGCTCTTTGCTTTCAATTTTAAGGAATGAATAAAAATTGATTTTGAAATTTGACTGAAATATAGGTTGAAATCAATGACCATGATAGTTTAGGGCTGTATAGATAAGTCTTTTGGTTTGGAATCTCTCCCAGTTTTATCGAAATAAAGATAAAATTTACTCTATACATTATAATAACGGATGAAAAAACAATAGAAAAAAATAAAAGATAAGTGGGTCAGATGTTGATATTAAAAATAAAGAAGGCATCTCCTGACCACGAGTACATGTGCTTTTTAGATGGCAGAGCACCATCTAGTGGAGCAAAAATAAACTAAACGTTTATTTAGCTTGCTCCGTGATATTTGGCCAAATTTGATTTTTCGGGAAGCCATTGGGACCAAAAATCTTTTTGGTAGCAGTGGTTACAGCCTTCTCCACGCTGACGAGCGCCAACAGCGCGAAACGCGTTCGTGGATGGCTTTTCTTGATTTATCAAGAAATTGGGTTGGCCAAATATCATGGAGCAAGCTAAATAAACGTTTAGTTTATTTTTGCTCCACTAGATGGCGCTCTGCCATCTAAAAAGCACATGTGCTCGTGGTCAGGAGATGCCTTCTTTATTTTTTATTATAATAACTATTCAGGGAAGGACTATTTTATCGAACGAAAGGAAATATATTTGAAAATAAAACTTTTTTTATTAAATAGAGCCATCCATTAATAAATCTTTAATTAAAAAGGCATATATTGGATCAAAATATCATTTATTTTACTAATATTTCAGTTGACTGAACGCCAACCTTTATCAAGGAGTTATAACATATAGCACACACATTAAATATGTTATAACACCTTGATAAAAGTTGGTGTTCATCCAACTGAAATATTGGTAAAATAAATGATATTTTGATCCAATTTATGACTTTTTAATTAAATAAAACTTTTTGTGAACTCATCTTCATTACATCTTTCCAATTGTTAAACTACTCCATTATTATCAAATCTTAATTATTTCTCTGATTAGCTCTCTTTTATCTTCTGATTTCAAAGACGGTTGCCATCTTGAAACAAACTCAGCCTAATTAATTCTCGCTCAATTACATTAATTAGGAATAATCTTCTGCTCACAATAATTCTAC
>CP092866.1:125614433-125692622 GCA_030710605.1 Cordylochernes scorpioides
GATCTATTTTGCATACTTAGGCGCGAACAATGACTATTCATTTTCATAAAATAAAGATGTATGAAAAATCGTGGAAGATATATTTTTGAATAGAAACATTCTTAACCAATCACTAAAAGGTTTTTGAGTTCAGTACCTTTTTTTCTAACACCAATGTATGCAACTACCTGCTGCAAAATGCCTGAAACACAAACTCAAACATTGTTTAAATTTGATAAATGGGGGAACTTTTTGCATCCTTTTTTCCTTTTTTGTTACCTTTCAAGAAAAAAAAAATTGGTAATTTCTCAATTTTGTTTTTTCAATATTTAATTAGGTCAAGATGGCTTATGGGTAAAAGCTTTCTATAGAAAAAAAACATACAATATTCTAGATTTGAATCAATCAATATAAATTTTACTGCGTGAAACTAATAATTTTTGGCAATTTGACAATTCAAAATATTTTCTTGACACTCTCTTAGTTAATTGTTACAAAATTAATGAGAAATTATTTGTTTTTCCTGACGAAGACAAAAGATTTTTGTCGAAACGTTGAGAAAAATAAAAAACTCTAACTGGCCGAAGTGTCTATTTTTCACATAAATATTAATGCCGGCCAGGCAGCCACTATCTTTACGATAAAAAAAATGATATTCTGTTAATAAAATAATAAATACTTTGCTACAATATTCACAGTGATAAACATGCACAATCTAAGGATCATCTAAATGCTTTCAATTATTATCCAGATGGATTTATCAAGAATCAGTATTTGTTAATTCTGGAATAATTAAGAATCAACAGAATAGTTCATATTTATTCAGATAGATGGCGCAAGCCATCAGCAACTTTTAATCATATAGAGTCGGTGGACGAGTGGGTAACACCCTCGATTCCCGACAGTCATAAACCGGGATCGAATCCCGAGTTAACATTCTGTTTAATATGTGAATAACCTTCACATGTTATTCATTGTTGCAAATATCATAAACTAGGTTGCTCTTTTTGAGCGGTACCTAATAAAGTGATTTTGGTACAAAGCAACTTTCAGTTGCACGATAAGGAGATGTCTTTTTCTTAATTTCTATAGAAAGGTTTCTTTTAAGAAGTTTTGATTCACAAAATATCTAGCTTTCGGGGATAAAACCCCTTCCACAGAAGAAAACACGATATATAAGGGTTTTCATACCCGAAAGCGATAGATTTGAATTACAATACACCTATCCCCGATTTACACGGTAGATACGTTCCTGAGAAAAACGTGTAAATCGAAAATTAAAAATTTTAAAAATTAGAAATACAGACACAGTGTGCGTGTGCAGCAAATCAGCACATAAGCTCGGGATTTCTCGTGAGATGTGTACACAGCGCATGTGTTCCATCACAGTAGCATTTAGTATAGTGCGATAAAAACAAACAAAAAAAAAACTTATTTGGAAAACCGTGTAAAAGCGAAAACGTGTAAAACAAGTACCGTGTAAATCGGTATAGGTGTACTTTATTTAAAAAAAATTCCCTGATAGCCTGATATTTTCACTTTAATATTGTTTCAAAGGATTATTATATTGAAATGTGAAAACAAAATTATAGTGAAGAAAAACTATCTTGTATTTTCTCTCTTATTTATGCATATTTCAAGCTACAGTCTTTATTAAAATATCCTGAGCAGCTTTCGGGGGAAATTACCAGAGTATTCATTGTTGTATGTTAGAATCTTTTAATGCAAGATTTCTTGAAGAGCATATATTCTTCAATCATAAATAATTGTGTTAGGTATGTTTATATTGTCTATAGTAAAAATATTTCAATATTTTTCTCCGTCTCTTTGAAAATATCCTTGTGATTTTTGTATTATCTTTCAAATTTTACAATATATGTTTAAGCTTTTCATGTAACTACAGTATTGAATTATGCATTGTTCTGTATTGTAAACGATTGTTAAATAGATTTATGAAAATATGTTCTTTCAAAAGTCCATTTCAATCGCAATGTGACAGAAAGAAAAAGAGAATCTTTATAAAAGTTTGTCCATCTGACTGAAATACAACTTTCTCTGTAACAGGTAATCAGAGAGTGAGAAGGTATACGTGTTATGTGAGCAAAGAGCGCGAGCTAACTATCAAAGTGTAGTTTCCGGCAGTAGTTACGGTGGGGGAGTGGCTGGGCGTACAGCGCCCCTAGCGGCAGTTGCCATGGCTACCTGGCACAACGAAGGATGCGACGGAGTGTGGTGACGTGAGGCGATGGCAACGTTGATGGTGGTCGCGGCCTGGCTGCTACTGAATGGTGAGTACCTCCTCCCCTGCACGTCTTATGGTATACGTTCTCCGCGGCTTCTGTTGCACTCAGTTACGTTCTCCGCGGTTACTGTAACACCTGAGTAAGTTCTCCGCGGTTTATGTAACACTTAGTTACGTTCTCCGCGGTTACTGTAACACCTGAGTAAGTTCTCCGCGGTTTATGTAACACTTAGTTACGTTCTCCGCGGTTAGTGTAACACCTAGGTACGTTCTCCGCGGTTACTGTAACACCTGAGTAAGTTATCCGCGGTTTCTGTTGCACTTAGTTACGTTCTCCTCGGTTTATCTAACACCTAGGTACGTTCTCCGCGGCTTCTGTAACACCAAGATACATTCTCCGCGGCTTTTGTAACACCCAGATACGTTCTCTGCGGCTTCTGTAACACCCAGATACGTTCTCCGCGGCTTTTGTAAAACCCAGGTACATTCTCTGCGGCTTTTGTAACACCTAGCTACGTTCCCTGGGCTTTTGTAACACCCAGATACGTTCTCCGCGGCTTCTGTAACACCTAGATACGTTCTCCGCGGCTTTTGTAACACCTGGGTAGGTTCTCCGCGGCTTTTGTAACACCCAGATACGTTCTCTGCGGCTTCTGTAACACCCGGATACGTTCTCCGCGGCTTTTGTCACACCCAGATACGTTCTCCGCGTCTTTTATAACACCCAGATACGTTCTCCGCGGCTTTTGTAACACCTGGGTACGTTCTCCGCGTCTTTTGTAACACCCAGATACGTTCTCCGCGGGTTTTGTAGCACCTAGGTACATTTTCCGCGGTTTATGTAACACATGGGTACGTTCTCCGCGGCTTTTGTAACATCCAGATACGTTCTCCGCGGCTTTTGTAACACCCAGATACGTTCTCGCGGCTTTTGTAACACCTGGGTACGTTCTCCGCGGGTTTTGTAGCACCTAGGTACATTTTCCGCGGTTTATGTAACACCTGGGTACGTTCTCCGCGGCTTTTGTAACATCCAGATACGTTCTCCGCGGCTTTTGTAACACCCAGATACGTTCTCCGCGGCTTTTATAGCACCTAGGTACATTCTCCGCGGTTTAGGTAACACCTGGGTACGTTCTCCGCGGCTTTTGTAACACCCAGATACGTTCTCCGAGGCTTTTGTAGCACCTAGGTACATTCTCCGCGGTTTATGTAACACCTAGATACGTTCTCCGCGGCTTCTGAAACACCTGGGTACGTTCTCCGTGGCTTTTGTAACACCTGGGTACGTTCTCTACGGCTTCTGTATTACCTAGGTAGGTTGTCCGCGGCTTCTGTAACACCTGGGTACGTTCTCCGCGGCTTCTGTAACACCTAAGTACGTTCTCCGTGGCTTTTGTAACACCTGGGTACGTTCTCCACGGCTTCTGTAACACCTATATACGTTCTCTGCGGCTTCTGTAACACTCAGATACGTTCTCCGCGGCTTTTGTTATACCCATATACGTTCTCCGCGTCTTTTATACCACCCAGATACATTCTCCGCGGCTTTTATAACACCTGGGTAAGTTCTCCGCGGCTTTTGTAACACCCAGATACGTTCTCCGCGGGTTTTATAGCACCTAGGTACATTCTCCGCGGTTTAGGTAACACCTGGGTACGTTCTCCGCGGCTTTTGTAACACCCAGATACGTTCTCCGCGTCTTTTATACCACCCAGATACATTCTCCGCGGCTTTTATAACACCTGGGTAAGTTCTCCGCGGCTTTTGTAACACCCAGATACGTTCTCCGCGGGTTTTATAGCACCTAGGTACATTCTCCGCGGTTTATGTAACACCTAGGTACGTTCTCCGCGGCTTCTGAAACACCTGGGTACGTTCTCCGCGGCTTCTGTAACACCTAAGTACGTTCTCCGTGGCTTTTGTAACACCTGGGTACGTTCTCTACGGCTTCTGTAACACCTAGGTAGGTTGTCCGCGGCTTCTGTAACACCTGGGTACGTTCTCCGCGGCTTCTGTAACACCTAAGTACGTTCTCCGTGGCTTTTGTAACACCTGGGTACGTTCTCCACGGCTTCTGTAACACCTATATACGTTCTCTGCGGCTTCTGTAACACTCAGATACGTTCTCCGCGGCTTTTGTTATACCCAGATACGTTCTCCGCGTCTTTTATACCACCCAGATACATTCTCCGCGGCTTTTGTAACACCTGGGTAAGTTCTCCGCGGCTTTTGTAACACCCAGATACGTTCTCCGCGGCTTTTGTAGCACCTAGGTACATTCTCCGCGGTTTATGTAACACCTGGGTACGTTCTCTGCCGCTTTTGTAACACCCAGATACGTTCTCCGCGTATTTTTAGCTCCTAGGTACATTCTCCGCGGTTTATGTAACACCTGGGTACGTTCTCCGCGGCTTCTGTAACACCTAAGTACGTTCTCCGTGGCTTTTGCAACACCTGGGTACGTTCTCTACGGCTTTTGTAACACCTGAGTACGTTCTCCGCGGTTTCTGTAACACCTGAGTAAGTTCACCATGGCTTTTGTAACACCTGAGTAAGTTCCCCTTTACTTCTGTAACACCTAAGTAATTTCACCATGGCTTTTGTAACACCTGAGTAAGTTTCCCGTTGCTTCTGTAACACCTAAGTAATTCACCATGGCTTTTGTAACACCTGAGTAAGTTCCCCGTTGCTTCTGTAACACCTAGGTACGTTAAATGCAGCTTCTCTAACTCCTAGGTACGTTCTTCGCGGCTTCTACAGAACCCATTACTCCGCTATGTTTTAAATCTACGGTGGATGTTGGTTTAAGTCATTTTGCTCTTCGTTTTTCGAACCCTTAAAAACCATGTCACCCCATCTTCCGCCCCTTCACTAGAGCTAGTGGCCTCTTCTAGATCTTAACACTATGTACGACTTAAGCTCTCTGCTACCTACCATCATTGTATGAGGTTTTGCGTAAAAGTCGAATATTTTCATAGGCTCTCTCCGAGCTGAGCTGCGTAGATTTTACTTAAGCCCCTAAAGATAAGTTTCCATACATTTTAATTCCTCATTTAACGCTTTTATTATAGAGTAAGCACTTCATTGAAGACACACGAGATAAACAAGTGTGAACAGAATCACCTCTGTCTCCTTCGAAACCGGAGATATCAAAGACTCTCACTTCCTCAAGTTTTGTCCATGAATGCAAAAACACACACACACACATGCCCTTATTAAAATATTAATAACATTATTAATATTTAATAAAGATTATATATATAATATATTGTTTGTGTGTGTTTTTTACACTCATAGATAAAACCTATGGAAGTGGAAAGTCTTTGATTTCGCCCATATTTTAAAGTGCAAACACTTTTTATTGAAGACCACCATCGAAACTAAAAATGTTGGTTTTTATTAAGCGTGGTTTTACTGAAACACATTCCGTCATAAATATACAAACTTACATCCAAACACGAGAAGAACTGGAGACTGTTGAGAAAGAAAAAAAGAGGCGATGGATCAGCTGGTCGGCTGCTTTAAATCTAAATTGTATATTGTAATTCCAATATCAAAACGTATGAAATGGTAATACACTCTGGACGAAACTTAAGGAAGTTATACTATTTAGCATGTAATTCAGACAATAACTCTGAAAGATATTTGATACAGTGACCTTTATTGAAGAAACACGATATGAACAAGTATGAACAAAATTGCCTCTGTCTCCTTAAAAATAAGGACGTCCAGCGATACTAAAGACATTCAACTTCCCTAAGTTTTGTCCATGAATGTATATTAACGTGCACACATATGTAAAATATCAATAATAACAACCTTTTTTGAATATTTTTTATTAATATAATTTTGAGTAGAAAAAAGCATATTGCTTAAAGAAACATTATTCTTCTTCTGTTTTAAAAATTACGATTCTCTCTCATCTATAAGAAACGATAAATAAAAAGGGAGTTCCTAGATGTGTCTCATTCAACGTGTGGAAATTCAGAGAGATGCTTTCACAATTCATTAAATTTCGGGTATTTATCAACATTCTCTTGTTCCTTGGCAATTTGACAATCAAAATAATTTTATCGATATCTTGTTAAAACATTCAAAGTACACAGTCTGCACTATTTAAAAACGATATAATATGCATTATATACACTATGTACAATGAATATGGCGCCTTTTCCACCGCTGCAGAGTTTGTTGGAGAATCGCCAGTGGTCTCCAGCGACACCACGTATTTCGCGGTCTACGAAGAATACGTAGATCGCGTACTTCGCCGCTGAGGAGATGGTGATGGCGTCGTCCTCGAGACCTTGTTCCTTGAGGTGTCACACGTTAATCAAGAGCTGTCACAACCCGTACATGGTCAAATCTTATTGAAACATTCCATTTAATTTAGTAAATAAAAATTACCAAACAGTTTCATCTCACGCCAGTAAATAGCAAGCAGTGCATCAACAACGTCCAGTTGTCAGTTTTGTGAACAACTTCCTGGTCTAACTTTACTGTTGTTTACTCTAAGACAACCTATCTAATAACCTTCATAAATTCAACAACAATCCTACAACGAGAGGCACCCTGAATACTTCATAAGCTGTGGTCTTTCATGGGAGGTTTTCCTGTATAGAGGCCATCTCCCCACAAATCCCTAATATCACACACACAAAGATTTATTAAGACCACTGGTCTTATACAGATTCACCATAGGAAGAAATAATAGATGGAGCTCCTATACTCCAGGCAGCGCAGGATCCAACAACAGCCTAAGTCCATAGTATCAAACCTCTATCTATTTAGACTTCCTATTAGAATTCCCAACTCAAAATGATAAATATTTCTGGTCTCTTCTGGAATTGGCCGTTTATTGGAGGATGGATTATATCAGTCATTATGTCGTGTTTATAAATGGTCGCTCATCACAGGTGGGCTCTCAAAGAGGTATTATTGTACAAGGAATAGGCACCGTGAAAGCCCTGCGTGGAAATATTTTCTAGTTTCAGCATTTCCAGCTCTCAAGGAAGAGAGGTTAGCACGTTCCACTTTTATTGTCCCCACTCCTACAAATCCATGTCTGTAAACCTAACTCTTCGATTGGCTTCACTCTATGTGAGGGGAGAAAAATCGATTTTTCTTGTAAATTTCTCCCCACCGAATGTTTTATTTATTGTTGTGGGTTTGTTTGTTTAATGGATGAATGCAACGGGACTCTGTTCTTGTTGCAGAGTTGTTGTAAAAATGACGGAACTACACTTCACTTTGTGTATAGACAATATTGTATTTATGATGGTATATTTAAAATATGAATACAAACAGTAGAAATACGTTTCTTTATTCAAGCAAAGTGCAAGTTTTCGGATCTTTATAATCCTTCCACAGACGTAGCTGTTAAAAGAGAAAATGAGGATATATAAATTTTATACTTCATAACAATTTCCTCTTCTAATGGAATCTTCTAATGGTATATCTATACGCCATAAAGTAACTATTTAAACTTTGTATATGCTGAATATAACAAAGATTTTAAAAAAGGCATATCCTGACCAGGAGCACATGTGCTTTTTAATTGGCAGAGCGCCATCTAGTGGAACAGAAATCAACTAAACATTGTTTTAACCTGTTCCCTGATATTTGGCCAACCCAATTTCTTAATAAATCAAGAAAAGCCATCCAGGAACACATTTCGCACTGATATAATATATTGGAGAAACCAAAAATACCAGTTTCATATCAATATGAAATCCCTATCCCTAGACACTTTTAATTTTCCGTTTATCATTACTCTTCACAATTCACCCTTTCATACCTCATCCAAAAGGTTAGAAATAATCGTTATTTCTCCTTGGGATAAATTTTGATTTTTCGTTGAAAAGAAACACATGAGGGATAGTATTTCAAATGTCGTTTTACAATCACAAGCCGCATTATATTGTAATATTTACAAGATTTTCTCAGAATAATTGACCTATGAGAGCTATTTATCTACTTTTATTACCAGTTCTTCAGTTCAGAAGAAAGGTTTGGAAATGTCGTTAAGAAGTTAACTCTAAGAGGTGACTAGAAGACACGCAATGATTGGCAGGTCTACCCACCAATACTGTTTATTTGTTTTTCTTCTTGGACTCCTGGACAAGTCTGCTGAAACCCAAGAATAAAAGACTTCCATTGTATTTTACATTTATAAAGATAGATAAGGCATATCTTGACTAGGAGAATATGAGCTTTTTAGATGGCAGAACGCCATCTAGTGGAACAGAAATCAACTAAACATTGATTTAGCCTGTTTCCTGATATTTGGCAAACCCATAAATAGAGAAAAGCCATCCACAATCATTGTACATATATAATAACAAGTAAAAAATGGTCTTAAACGAGCATCGTCTTAAGACGAACACTGTAGTATGTGGTAAACTCGCGTATTCCCTCACATGCTGACCTATCAGCCTGTGGTGTTGAGTGGCCATAACACCCTCGTCAAAAGGGTTTGTACACAAAACTAAATATTGAATCAATATTAAAATACAAACATTAGGCCTACAGGGAAATTTTTCGTTTTTACAAATATTTAATTTATAAATATCTCTAGCTTTCGGGCTAAAAAGTCCTTCTACAGAAGAAATATTTTACGTTAAATCGCCAATAAAATAATAATTAAAATCAAATAAAATCTCCAAACACCCAAAGCATTGTATTTGATTTTAATTATTATTTTATTGGCGATTTAATGTAAAATATTTCTCCTATAGAAGGGTTTTCTTGCCCGAAAGCTAGAGATATTTATAAATTAAATATTTGTAAAAACGAAAATTTTCCCTGTAGGCCTAATGTATGTATTTTAATAAAACGCATAATATGTTTTTGAGATAGAAAATCAATTTAGTAATTAGTTATATGGTGTAAATATATGGAATCGCTCATGAAACCTGACGTTTCGGTGGCTTTACTTATCAAGAGTTAAGTTGACAACGGCGATAAACATCAGATAATGGCTGCTGTGACACTTTTCTCATATATATAAATTCAATATACACTCATTGTCAAAACATATGGAAGTTGTATCTTTCAGCATGTATATCGGGATTCAGACAATAACTCAGACACTGAAAATCGCCGCCTAAAACATTGCTGTTTTGGTCACTTCTGAAGAGATATATCACTGTAGAAGTTGAGTTATTTCCATTCGTTTGATGATATCACCAAAGTGGTCACTCACGGGAGGTACTACTGTGTATAACTGGCCAAAAGATATAAACTCACCCAGTGGGGCGACCGAATCAATGGCTCATATCGCTATGCCAACCACGGACCGTAATAAACCTCACTGACCATAATGGTGCATTTCCTCCACATAATCGGCTGCATTATTTTTATTACGGCGACTTCGATAAAACTCACCTATCTACTTGTGGGTGTGTGTGGTCAAGAATAATTATTTCACAGAGTAACACTCTGTAATTATTAAAGCGAAACAATTTATTGTGACAAATATAACATTCTTCTAGGAATTACGGATATTTTGTTAAGAATAATTATAATCCGATGCACTAGCGCGCCATCTGTTATCAAAATTCGAAATTATTTTAAACGCATAAGATTCTTTTTGAAATTTGAAAGTAGAAATTGTTTAATTTCAAAAAGACGCGTTTAAAATAGTTTCGAATTTTAAGAATAATTATATTTCATAGTGTTTTGGTATTCTCTCATTGAGTTATATAAAATATATTATTAAAAATAAAGAAGGCATTTCCTGACCACGAGCACATGTGCTTTTTAAATGGCAGAGCCTCTATATTATAGATTGATATAATTATATGGGAAAACAATGTGGGGTAATACTAAATAATTAATGATTGTAGCGTTAAAAACCTTTTTCACAGAGTAATACTATATCAGTTTATTTTTAATATAAAATTATAATATTAATTACAATAGTAAGTGTTCTTTTTTCTACAGAAGTTGAGAGAAATAACGATTATTTCTAACCTTAGGGATGAAGTATGAAAGGATGAATTGTGAAGAGTAATGATAAACGGAAAAATAAAAGTGTCCAGGGATTGGAATCGAACCCACAGTGTTCCGCTTACCGAGCAGATGCCATGTCCACTAGGCTACCCTGGACAGAAGTTGAGTTTACACAAGAAAAGTTGAAGTATTTAACTCATTTTTGATTTAAATAATAAATAGTAGATTGAGAAGATGGTGGTAATACTCTTTGTTGATATCTATATATATAAAATCAATGTTTGTATGTTTGTTTGTTTGTATGTCCGGTATACAAATTCGCAGTAGTTCACTAATTCAAACCAAAATTACCATACATAGGTAAAAAATAACGGGGAAGACGATAGGCTATTTAAAAAAATATATAAATCAATTATTAAAACTATATATTCAAATTATTCTACTTAGCTCACGAACAGCGCCCTCTATCAAAGATTAGATTAAATTATGCTGATGCAAACAAATAGATAATGCTAATAAAAAACAATTATAAAAAAATCTTATCTAAATATATATCACTCGGGTAGATATGCACACGGGTCAATCCCGGGGCGAAGCCCGGGTCACCCGTCTAGTATATTCTAAAAGAGAATATAGTTTTACGGGTTACTAACCAAGGTATATGATTTTCGAGCCCAAAAATGAATGTAGCAAGCAGACATGCCACAATACACTATATCAAAGTACTAAGGTGCTGCACGCAACACACAAAGGTTGTTCTAAAAAGGTTAGATTCCCCAGGCAAGGGAAGATGAAAGAAAGACAGGTGTTGTTTAGATAAGAAGATTAGATAAAGCGGGAATGATTCAGCAATTGATGGAAAAAGATAGATTTACTTTTTGTAAGAATAAAAATATAAAGAGAGAGAGAGTTTTAGGTAAAAAATAAATAAATAGATAAAAAATAAATATAATAATAAATATAAATATATAAACATATATTCTAAGTTAGATAGTTTATAGGTTGTGTGTGGAATAAGGAACGCAATTTCATCTTTCAAAATATTGGAAAAAAAAAATACTAAGGTTATAACGTTTTTTAATCTTTAAAACTCTCTCTTTTTTTGTCATTAATTATTACACTCTTGGCCAAAACTTAAGGAAGATGTACCTTTAAGAATGTATATATTTTATTTCAACACACAAAACGCGATATCCCGGCTAGGGATAATTGCGTCGATTTACATTTTTTTAAAACAGAAACAGTAATAAACATATTATACAAGAAAAGGTAATCGAAATAAAAAGAGAAACAATAATATATATTGGTAACCTGAACCTTTCAGGTTTGAAATAAAATCATAAATATATTTACAAAAATAGTTAAACCTATGATAATTCTCTCTGCTATTTACAAATTGATATAGTTCTACAACATTGTATGTTGTCTAGCGGTAAAGAAGAGTGGGCATTCCAGCAGTAGGTGTCTTGAGTCCTGGAATTCGTTGCCACAATGACAGCTAGAGTATTCAACCGCGCCAATATTTGATAAAAAAATATATAGGAATGTATATAGGTATTCAGACAATAACTCTGAAATATATTTGCTACACAGCGATCTTTATTGGATACACACGAGATAAACAAGTGTGAACAAAATTTTCTCTTGTCTTCTTCAAAATAAGACAACATAGGACATTGAAGACTTTCCACTTTCTTCAGTTTTGTTCATGAATTCAATTCGCAAAGAGAGTATCTTATTGTAACAGATATTTTTCAACGGAAAAATCCTCCTACATCAAATACCTATTTGTCAAGTATTTAATAATTTTTTAAGTTTATAAAAATATTGTTTCATATCTGTTATATATATATTAATTAATTGTTACCACAGAGTGTGTGCAAGCTCACAGGTAAATAGGCGCTAACCGAAACAGAAAAAAAGTTCCTTTGTTCAATATTAGTTTCCCTTTTATATTTTGTTCTCTCTCTTGTAAATCAATAAATATAATGTTTAATTAATAATTATTGGAATCAGTTTCATTAATAATTCTAAGCACAAAGTCAACAATATCTAAGTTTTTCTCTTTTAATTGAAAAAGCATTTTACACTTTAATAACAACATTTTACAATTTGATAACATTTCCATTTTTAATAGCTATTTTCCTCTTTGATTCTTTCCTATTTTCCTGCTACAAAATACTACCCAGCTTTTCAGTTAATTTATTTTTATAATTTTCTTTTCTACTTTTTTTTCAGGTTCAACAAAATTCTTATATAAGTTAGAATTTTCCTCGAAGTTCCCAAGTACTTGGATATTCATTAAGGATCAAATTCACACTGAAACTAATATCGCAATTCTAAAATTAACGAATAAATAAGAGAAAAACTTAGATGGGAAACAATATCTTTATAAACTTGAAAAGAAAAATACTGGCTAAAGTATATTTAATTAAAAAAACTGTTTTATTCAACTTAAAAAAACTATTTAAAATAAGGGTTATGAATCATCCAAAATTTAGGCTGGGAAACAGCTTGTAGCGGGAATTGAAGATAATCAACTTCATATTAAATAGTAATAAGAAAGAATTTTCATAAGAAATTTAACTTTTAACGGGTATGATTTTTTTAAATAAAACAAATTTCTACTGCCCTTACTGCTATGATAAAATATTTGGAGGGCTTTCCTCATCAGTAGTGAACCCTCCCAGCTGTTTTGCCAGTATAATCTACCATACCGCTGTAATAGGGTATTTGGATGTTTTCTTTTTTATACAAATACTGAAGCCGAACTCTGAAAATGTATTTCAAAAACTTAGAGAACTCTCAGTTGTCTTTTTCTATCGCTTGATTAATTCAAATAGGATAAAAGTATTTTTATTATATAAAACTTTTATAGAATAGTGTTGAAATTTCAAATAAAATCGAAAATAACGATTAAGAATTGTGTATTTTAATATTGGTGAAAAGTAATGTCATTTTTTAAAAAGCAATTATAAGTGAATGTGTGAATTATGAATATGCCTTAATTTATATGCTATTAATATATTTTTCCCATAAATACAATCCGTAGTTATGTAAATTCATATTTTTCTAAAAATGCTAGAAAATATTTCATTTTCAACAAGAAGTCGATATTAAACGGAATAAAAATTATATGCGCATATTTATAGAAATAACCTTTTGTTAATATTACAATAAATATAGTTTATAGATTAAATATTTAAATAAAAAAGCATTTATTTTAAAGTTTCAACTAAAAACAAAAAAAAAAAACTTCAATAACGACTTTAATCAAAAAGGTAAATATAGAATTTTATTAAAATTTTCTTCGCTACCTTCTGCAAAGAAATGAAGGTGTGTGAAAGGTAAATATTACAGAATTAAGCCAAAAAATGGCAGACGAAGAGATTTATGGAGCCTACATCTAATAAAGCGTGGTGGAATTCTTTTTCAAAATCCCACTCCCAGCTTATTACCTCTTTATTCATAGAATGGGTTAGAATAAAAGGTCATTGAGCCCTCCAGCTTATAGGGGCTTACTCTCTACGTGAATATTGAGTTAAACTATGTAGTATATTACCAAAATAATGCTGTTTATTATAATATTCATTTAGAACATTTATACTATATGAAGGTAGATTTTTATATTTTAAAATAAATACATCAATTATTTATAAAGAATATAAATCATATAAATAAATAAAAGGAGTAATTCATATTTCTAAAATTCCAAAATATATATATTTGATACCTGATATTTCAATACGGCCAGCTTTAATATGTTTGAAAAGTGTCAATTCTTTTCGCAATTTTTTTTATTCAGTGTAAAATCATAAAACAATTGTATTATTTCCTATTAAAATTATTCTTATCTTTAATTATTTCTGATATTACGTAAACATATTAATTTACAAGAAAATATATCGTAAATTCCTTCCAAAATATTCTTTAAAAGCACACATTTGAAAAAAATATAACAAAATATTTCGATTTTGTTTCAAATAATTTGATTTTTTCTAACCTTTTTTGTACTATCAGCAATGTTTGTACTTTTGTTTGTTAGTTAATGCAGAGTTTAGTTATGGAATATAGAAGTTGGCTATTCCTGTTTATGCAAACTTTAATATCGAACTCTGGAAAATATTGCCACATGGAAAATTAGTAAAGACAAACTTCAGGATGACACAGCAATTTATTTAAGGCAAGAACAAACTATGAATGATAAACAAAAGATAAGGAATGAGGGAAGTTTACAGAGTAGTAAAATATAAACATAAAAATGATACTCTGTTAATAAAATAATAAATACTTTGCTACAATAGCCATTAAATAGACTAAAATGTCTAATGAAGTTGTGTCTACCCAATGTTTTATTGTCCACTCTCACTGATATTCTGAACATTAAAGAAGTATTATGAACATTAGCGCGCCATCTGTTATCAAAATTCGAAACTATTACACCCATATCTCGCTTTGCGTCGGGGTTACGTTCCAAAAAAACACGACGCAAATTGAAACGATGTAAAGTGAAAATAAAAATTTGATGGCATGGCACAATCAAAAACAAAGGTGTTGCCATATTTTAGGAAAAATAATTCAAAAAAAAAAATTAAAGACTCGAATCCAAAACAACACAACTTCGAAAATCTAACGACGCACAGTGAAAAATCAGTAAAAATTAAGAAAAAAAACGCAAAACGAAACGACGCAAAGCGAGGTATTGGTGTATAGACCCGTATGATTCTTTTTAATTTCTACTGCCCTTACTGCAATTTTTTCATTGAAAATTTCTATTGCAGATAGTCTGTAAATATGCATATTTGTAGAAGGAGCCATATTTCTGTTCAAAAATATCCCTTAATTTGAATAACATGGGTTTTTTTTTTTTTTCAAAAAGAATCATACGCGTCTATAATAGTTTCGAATTTTCACTATAGAAATATCACTAACTGTAACCTATTAAATCCATTTTTATTATCTTTTGATTAGTAGTAAAGGTAATTTATAAAGAGGTCAAACCGCGTAGTTTTTATACGTTGTGTCTATTACTCAGCGATATAGGCAAGTATACTATAATCATTCTGAGTAAATATATCAGACCTCCAGGGAAAAGTATCTTTTCAAAAAACTTTTTAATCTCTAGCTTGCGAGCACGAACGCCCTTTCTACTGTATAAAACATGGTATAATATTATATACACGGCATTATACCATGTTTTCTCTTGTAAAAGGGTGTTCAAGCCCGAAAGCTAGATATCAAAAGGTTTTTTTTAAAAGATACTTTTCCCTGGAGACCCGATATTTTTTACTCAATTTTGATTCAAAGGATTATCATTATTGAATACTAACCATTCGTTACTATATCGTACTTCTTAAATTATCTTTTGGGTAAGTTAAAACTTCGTCTGCGATTGTTGTGAATAGTTTTTAAAACTTCTATTTAGTTATGATAGGTAGTATATTCTAGATGTATTTGTAAATGATCTTTTGGTTAGTTGAAAAGGTCGTCTGCGAGTGTCGATCCTTAGTTTTAGGTCTACCATCTTAGGCCTTACTTACAGCCGTGGCTGCTTTATGAGCTTTTTACTGCTTTCCAAATAGCCTCGAGCCCAGCTGCGATTTATTGACTGTCCTTCTTCTAATTACCTTCGCTGTACTACTCTGTGGTCGTCTGCACATTATTGCTCAATAATTCGTATGGCGCCCGCCCATACTTATGCCTTATTACAATGGTACCCGAATCTTTCCTACAATTTTTGACTAAAATAACGAAATTTTTCTGTAAAAATATTATTTTGTTATTTAGGTATAAATCGATATTGTATTTTAACGTCTAATTTATGATAATATATACTTTGAGTTTGAAATGTAAATGAAATAAATGTGGGATATTGCTTAACATTTTTTGATAATATTTGAAGTTTTAAGTAAATTTTACGCGCTGATTGGTATTTATGATTGTAACTGCTGAAATTAATTTATACTAAAACTTAATTTGCTGATTCGAAAATGTACTTTATATGTTAATAATGGTATATATATTATATATCAGCTATCATATATATAAATTATCTAAATATATTTGTGTTTTATTTGCATTTTTTATTAATACAATTTAAGTCTTTTTAATATTTTTAAAAAACTTGTGATTATTCATCAGTATAGTTGCGTTACATTTACAAAATTACTTTTAATGATGGATATGATTTTCAAAAGAAGTATTAATTCATTCAAAACATTTTTTTTAAATCAAGGAATTAATATTTTCTAAATATTTATTTTTAAATACCTGTATTAATATATAACCATATTTTACGATTTAAAAACTTGAAATATTAATTTATTTTCTCTAAATATTTCCTTCATATGATTATTATTTATTAAGATATCTTATTATTTCATATTTGAAATTGTCAAATTTTAAAATAGAAGTATTTAGTTTGCATATTTTCTATGAAGTTAAAAATTATAAAATGTATTCAAAATTTATATTTATACGCCATAGATATGGCATTTAAAAAATTATTGTTTGAAATATTTTTATATATAGCTTTTACGATTTTCGTATTGAAATCTAGAGTCTATTTTTGTATTAAAAAAATCATTTTCCATAAATATATTTCATATTTCGCCCCAGATAACAAATTAAATTTTCTTAAATATGTAAATTTTGAAGAAAAAAAAAGTATAACGAGATAATGATATATGTTCGTATTCTATAATATTTCCACAAAATATTTTATTTTTTCTTTCTCATAGAGCCAACAAATCGAGTATATATAAATCTATATAAAATAATATTGGGGTTTCCAAATATTTTTGTATTCATACCTCCTCCCAAAAAAAAAAAGAAATAGAAACTCAATAATATTTTAGTTGAAAAAAATTCCAAATTCAGTTAGTTTTTTCATTTTATATTTTTTATCATTGAATATATTATTGGGGAGAGTTCCTTTAAAAAAGAAGAGTTCAAAGGAGGAAAAGAAACACAAATACAGGTTCCAATATTCTTTTGGCGTGAAATCAGGGACGAATTCAATCTGCACTTGCGCACATTCCAGTGTTGCGAGATTAACGACTCGTCTTGAAGCTTTTGTCATGGAGATCGGCTGTGCGCGCCCAAGTTTCCCGCCAAAAGATTTCTTTTGCAGACGATCTTTTGAACACCAATTTGATTTTTAATATATCAATCACCCACCTTTGTCCTATAAATTCTGTTAAACAAGATAATTATTTCGGATTTAAAAATCAATAACATATTTCCATATATTTGAATTTTCTTCTAATATTAATATTAGGCGTACAAATAAGTTTTGAGGGATTTTTTTTTTATAAATTCGAAGCTTTATTCAGAGAAATCAATACAATATATTTCATTCAAAGTATTGTCCATCTTTAGCTACAACTTTTTCTCATCTTTCGGGCAACATACGGATTCCGTGTCGAAAATATTCCTCGTCTTTTGAGGCGATCCAAACATCGACCCAATTTTTCGCCTCTTCGTAAGAAGTAAAGTGCTGCTCAGCCAGGCCATGTGTCATCGAACGGAACATGTGGTAGTATGAAGGAGCAATGTCTGGTGAATACGGCGGGTGGGGTAGGACATCCCATTGAAGCGCCTCCAAAGTCTCCTTGACAACTTTTGCAACATGTGGCCGAGCGCTGTCGTGCTGATAGATCACCTTGTCATGTCTTTTGGCATATAGTGGGCGTTTGATCTTCAATGCTCGGCTTAATCGCATCAATTGTTGTTGGTAACGTTCTCCAGTGATATTTTCGTTAGGCTGAAGTAGCTTATAGTAGATCATCGAGCGCCGTATTTGCGCGTGCGAACTACTGCTCAAAAGACAAAATCGGAAAGGTTTTTTTTTTGCATCGAATCGTGACGGGGGACGAAAAGTGGATACACTACAACAACCCAAAGCGCAGAAAATCGTGGGGTAAGCCCAGTCATGCATCAACTTCAACGGCCAAACCGAATATTCATGGCAAGAAGCTAATGCTGTGCATCTGGTGGGATCGGCTCGGATCATTAGCCCGAAACCATGGTTTCCAGGTGAACGTTTCTCAGCTTGCCAAAGCTGGTGTTGTGGCTTTGTTACCGACCTGAGCTCGCTAGTTTGTTGATTCGGTCAATAGTTTGCGCTTAGTTTAGGTACTATTTAGACAGGAGTATCTGCCTATATATATATAAAGGTAATAGAACGAAAAACCTTTTTTTGAAAATAATTCCAGTTTTCTTTAATTACATTCTAGAATGTTTCACTGTACACATCGAATTTATATAAAAAAGCTATTGAATATTTAATTTGAAATTACTTAAAACTAAAAAGAAAGATATTTCAAAATTTTAATTGAAAAGTCCTATATTGAATCAAATATCATTTATTTTTACCAATATTTCAGTTGGCTGAATGCTAACCTTTATCAAGGTGTTATAACATATTAATGTGTGTTAACAACAAACTCACAAACTCACTAACAACCTTGATAAAGGTTGGCATTCAGCCAACTGAAATATTGGTAAAATAAATTATATTTTGATCCAATATATGCCTTTTTAATTGATGATTTATTCATGGATTGCTCTATTTTAAAAATGTTTTCTCATGTAGAAGGATTTTGTGACAGAAATCTAGAGATTCGTGAATTAAAATCTTTTAAAAGAATCTTATCCCTGGAAACCTGATATTTTCAATTTGATGTTTTAAACTGATAAAATCTCTGAGAGGGTTCCCCACTGATGAGCCAGGCCCTCCTCCCATAATGTTTTCACTACAAAGTGTACAGTAGGAAGTTATTTTAAAGGATAAAATTTGCGTCAACATTGATCTGATTATATATGTGATGAACACAACACTGAAAAAATCTTTGTATTTGATTATTCTTTTAAAACTATACTTTATAAATGGAAATTATAAATAGGTTTTTAAACTTTTAATTAGACAATTTTAATTTATATTTAGTCATTTTTCATTTCAATTTAGAAATTTTTCATTTTAATTTAGACACATTGACTTTTCTATAAAAGTCCATGTGTCTATATTAAAATGAAAAATGTCTAAATTAAAATTAAAAATGTCTAAATAAAAATGAAAGTGTCTAAATTGAAATGAAAAATGTCTAAATATAAGTTTAAATTGTCTAATTAAAAGTTTAAAACGTATAATTATAGCGAATTACAATATAAAATTGTTTATAAAACAATTTATAAATTAACAATTAAGTATAAAAACGTAATTTATAAAAAAAAATAACGTGAGCTATTTTTAGAATTTTATTTACTTGCTTTTTCACTACACAAAAATATATTTTGTTTCAAGTATAAATTGACAGATTTATTGAATACATTCGCAACGGAATGATTAATTCTAAAGTGCTTCAAATATTTTACACGTTAATTATTATGTTTGGTAATTAATTTAGCACTTGGCTATCACACCTTAATGGATCACGATAAAATTGCAATTAAAACTCCAATCAAATCATAATTTAGCAAGGGCGCATAATTAAAGGAAATTAACTTATTTTCAATATTTAATGAGTTCTAATGAAAATTATCATCGTCTGATTAAATTTTGAAGTTATTATCGTTTTATTTTATAATGAATAAAATACCTTTGTAATTTTTGCCCATAAATATATATTTAATTGTTTTATATTAAATATTTATAATAATATTATTATATAAATTGCTATATTTTGTAAATATATATTATGAGGTTGTCCCAAAAGTTCGTGTTTTTTTTTAATATTGTTTTTCTTATTAATTGGCGAACAATATTAATAGAGCGAATACATAATAATACATAATACAATTACTGTATATATAATAAAATACATTATACATAACGGCGAATAATATTATTACGGCGAATACATAATAATGCATAATATAATAACTTTATACATAATACAAAGACATTATACATAACGGCGAATAATATTATTACAGCGAATACATAATAAAATTACTTTATACATAATACAAAGACATTACATAACGGTGAATAATATTGGTATTTCAATTTTTTGCAAGTGTTTACGAACTTTTAGGACAACCTTGTAATTTAAAAGATTTTTTTCTAAAATGTGCGCTATATTTAAAACATCAATTATTTTTATGAAACCCCATATGATCGATCTTGCATGCTTAAAAGTAAATTTAAAAATATTAAAAATAAAAAAGTTACATTTTTTTTCTAAGTGGGAGAGAAAAATGAATTAGGATGCTTTTACTGTACAAGCATATTTATTAATTTGTACTTTTTAACTTTCACTATATTCCTATAGAAAGAATTGTGTGAACAATTTTATATTTAAAACAATATATTGAAGGAAACTTGTATTTAATGAATTATAAGTTAGGGTGATCCAAAATTCTTGCAAAACATTAAAAATTAATATCTACGTAAATATTCCGTTTTAATTTATATTTACCTATTTTACATATATCTCGGATTACATATTTAAAAATGGTTATTCAAATCTTTTGGAGAAATAGTGTTTTATTAACCTACAATAAGATATTATTAGGGTTATTTCCTGGTATTTAAAAAGGAAAAATACGTGTTGATTAATTATAATATTTCTATTTATCAAACACAATTTGGTCACTGATTCTTTGATAATTGTTGGAGTGTCATCTAGTAATCTAAATTGCAATTAAATAATTTCAGAAATATTAATTATATTTTCCATATATTCCCTATTGCATCCTGAACATAATGGTGTTTACGTCATTGTTCTATCACAAATACTCGCAGAATTATTAATTTTTAAAGGTTTTCAAGAATTTTGGATCACCCTGTATAATTCTAAAAGACATAATTTATCTTTGTAAATGTATATATGAAATAATGTTTTAATGAAATATCGTAAATAATTAATATAAATATTTATAAAATGGAAAAAAATATATTATACAGAAGAAAATTAAAAATAAAAATTGGACGAAAAAAAAATTATTTGCATAGTAAGTGATATCGTTTGTTTAAAGTTTATGATGAAATGAGATTTGTCTGACAGAAGGGTAAAATCACAGTTTTTATGGTTTCTGCTATTAAATTAGATAGCTTCGTCTGCTTTCCTCAAGCAGTTAGGGATATGGCCAGCTATTATAGAAGACCTATTTGCATAAGTTGGCCACATCTATTATTTACTCCAAGGCCAAAGATTTCCCAAAAGAGATACCCATTCGTGTTTAAACCCTCTTTTAATTAAATTGCAGACCAAATTGTAACGCTTGCGCCTAATAATCAGTTTGAATTTCAAATGCAGGCAGTCATTTCTTTTTTTTTTTTTTTTTTCTATTCCCTCTCTCTTTTTCCTAAGTTGTTCTTATTTAAATATAAAAAAACTTTTACTTGCTTCTATTTAGAGACTTCTTTCTATTTTTTCAAATTTTATTTTGTAAAGCCTTTCTCTTGTTCAATGAATTTGTGTTTTTTTTTTCATAAATTTGTATTTTGTTATATTTATTTTAAAAATTCTATACATATAATTTATTAAATGATTTTTACAAGAATATTCTTGTATATATTACTAATTTAATTTATTAGGAAATATATTTTTAAGTTTATTTTTTGGATTAAAAGTTTTCTATTTGTTGTGAAAATTTGATTTGAGTCAAATTTGATTATTTATCTTCTTCTCCTTTTTTTGTATTCTCTTTTATTATTCGAATTAATTTTCTTTCAAATAATATTAAAAAAAAGTGTAAGGTAAAAAAATATGGAATTCAAATCACTCATACACACAACCAATAACTTAAACGTAAAAATGTTTGAATTATTAAAATACTTTATTACATTTTTGTTAATTAATGTATATTAATGGTGGGTAGAAGTTGTCGACTGCTTTTACTGTAAGGGCAACACATGTCTACACATGTGAAAAGCAGTTCGACTTCGCACTTACAAATGTGCCAGAGCCCCGTTTGATTACTCGCACTTACTGGTGGGGTTGAACTTTTGCAAGAATCGGACGCCATTGGAGCATTTTTTTTTATCAGAAAAAAAAATGCCCAATGCAGAATTCGATCCCGGGTAGTAAGAGTCGAAACGCAACGGTTTAGACCATCCTTCAACCTACCCCATCCAAAATGTGTAAAAAAACCAATGCATTGGTACTACTTTTCACAACCTTTGCCTATAAAGCAAATGGGGAATTGTTTTCATAACAATACTTTCATAGTTAATCCGGATATGAACCAACCAATAGAAGATCAATATGAAGAAGAGAAGAAGTAAAATATGGGCGCCTATGTACCAGACCATTAGTCTGGAGGTAATGGAGCCCTAGAGGGTGACTCATCCACTCTACCTGGAGTGTCCTTTGTTGCCTACCTGGACCCCACCTTCTGGTGTACTGTTCTGGTGGAGCTTTGAGTCACTGTGTTGGCTTCCTTTTATAATAGTTCCTTTTGAGTGTCTTTAGAACTCTTTGGATCAATTTTGATTACTTTGGATTATTTGGACTTATTTAGTTATCGTGGTATCTTTGGATCAATATTGATCCTTTTGGATCATCGCTTTGAGTAATTATTCAGCCTCTGAAACTCCTTGGAGCTCTTTATATCAATTCTGATTACGTTAAAGATTAATTTATGATAAATAAAGAAACGTATTGCTACTGTTTATATTCAACAACAACAACAACAAAAAGCCTTAATTAAGGGTCACTGACCCTATACAGGATTCACCAGAGGTATGCATAAGAACAAAGCAGTGAGACAAAAGAGCTACTGTTTATATTCTTATTCTATATATATATATATGCTTTATAGCAATTTTATCTTCTAATGGAATCTGTTTACTTTGGATTTTTAAGACTCATTTTAGTTATCTTGATGTCTTTAGATCACACAACACACACAATAACGATCCTTTTGGATCATCTTAGGTCGCGCTTTGGGTAATTTTTCAGTCTCTGAAACTCTTTGAAACTCCTTGTATCAATTTTGATTACTTTGGATTATTTGGACTTTTTAGTTATCGTGGTGGATTATTTTGGCTCGCTCTAGATTATTTTTCAGTCTCTGAAATTCTTTGAAACTATTTGTATAAATTACTTTGGAGTATTTGGACTCATTTCAGTTATCTTGATGTCTTTGGATCAATATCACGGTGGTCTCCGTGAAGTAAATTTCTTTCAGCAGCTTTGGGAAACGTATCAATGAAACAATTTGCTGTTGAAACGGTTAGTCGCCATCACTGGTGGAAATATTGGATGGTTGAAGCTCATCACAAACCTCACAAAAGGAAAAATATGTCGTTAAACCTTTTCTCTAAAAGAAAATTACAATTCAATATGGAAAATAAATTCATTGGGAATATATAACATTTATTTTACAAAGACTCAATCACATTGTTCTTGAGTTATAATTTTACAATGTCTGCGAAGAAACCTTATGTCTAAATTATCGAATTAAATTATTCATTTCTATATTATTATCCCTATATATAGTCACGACCGTCTTTCCTCATCGGCCTCTGTCACGGATGCGCGCGCACAGGGAGGTCACGTGCTCGCCGGCTCCCTCGAGCCGGATTTGAACCAGCGACCTAAGGATCACCGTTGTAACATCTACAGTCGGGTAAAACACGGGCGTTGCCCGGGTCATTCGGCTAGTATTATACTAAAACCACAGATATCGCATTTTTATGAAGCTATCAGTGGTGAAAAATGTAAGTTATAGTAATGGGTATCTCAATATATAGAATCATACAACTCTGGGGTTGAGTAAGGTAGGTTTATATGCTCAGAGAGAGAAGTTCCTATTTAGATAAAAAGAAACTCATTGCCTTAAAATTAATTGTTGCAGATTTTAATGATAGATAGCAATTACATTTATAACTTCTGATATAACTTTGATATGAAATTATATTTGCGGAAGAGCAATTCCTTGTAATTATATGTATATGCACTTCTCTACAGACCTATAAACCTATGTCCATAGATTCCCTAAAACACCCCTAATCTTCCTTTTTTAGAAATACAGGATATATAACAAAACCAATCCAATACAATAGTAGAGCAGTATGGAGATTAATTTGGCGAAATCGCTGAGAAGGTGTATCACTGAGCCAAGTATTCTCATTAAATAACTTTTATCATTGCAGTAAGGTCTGTAGAGATAAAAAGAAACACATTGCTTAAATATTAATTATTACGATTTTAATGATAAAGATGTCAATTAAATATATAAAGGTACCTATATTTACATTGCAGACTTACTATAATTTAAACTAGTAACCAGTAGTTCCCAAATAACGGTTCAAGTATCCAAAGAAAAACACCAAAAAATTCAGTCATCAACTTCGTTTTTTTCTATTCCTCTAATTACTCTAGGAAAATATTTTTTTTGAAGTAAAAGTCTTGACCAGTGACCCGAATATCTTAACGCATTACATTACCTTTTTTTTTACTTCCTATCTAAGGTTATTTTAACTGTGTTTAAGATGGTGTTAGATAAAGTTTTTAATTAGTTTTGTTGATTATTATTTGTTCTTTTTCGATTTCAATTATTCTTTACTAAATGTTAATTATTTAATTAGTCATTTTAAAATCCGTATGGATGATTATATCATTTTCGTTTTTTCAATGCTTAGTTATCATAAAATATATAATTTATTCTTATATTTTATAATATTTCGTTCTATTGGAAGTTGAACTTCGTCAGGTTATATTTATGTGATGTTTTGAAAGAACTTCATGTTCTCTATAAAATAATTCCTTCGGGATTTCAAACTCGAAATTAAGTCAATTCCTTCTCAGCCACTTATATTCATGAGATTTTCAAGTATATTCTTATGTTGGTTTTCGTTATTCTTGTATGTAATTTAGTTAACAATGGATAATTATATATATAACTCCGTTAAAGTAGTATATTCAGGTATCTATGGTTAGAAGGATGGTCTAAACCGTTGGTTTCCGACCGCTACGACCTGGGTTCGATTCCCGCATTGGGCACTTTTTTTCTGATAAAAAAAATACTCCAATGACCCCCGATTCTTGAAAAGTCCAACCCCACCAGCAAGTGCAAGTAATTAAACAGGGCTCTGGCACATTTGTAGGTGCAAAGTCGAACTGCGTTTCACATGTGTAGACATGTGGTGCACTTACAGTAAAAGCAGTCGCCTACTTCTACCTACCATGATTATCATGGCTTGTACCACGTGTACTAGGGATAAGAAAAATAAAAGATGATCTTCAAGACGATATTCACCTCAAATTAAGAAAATATATATTTAGGAATAATTATATCTTTAAATGCTTTTTTTTTTCGACGTTAATTTTTTATATATATTATGTTTCCAATTAGTCACTCATCCACCATATTCACCAGACCTAGCACCTTGTGCCTTTTTTTTAATTTCCAGAAGTTGAAAGTTATTGTTGAAAGGGATAAAATTTAACCCTGATAATGAAGCACTGCAAGCCTTTATCAATGCAGTAAATTCCATCCCCGAAGATGACTGGTGTAAGTGCTTCGATAATTGGTTTTCACCGGTGAAATCTTGCATAGATGCTTGGGGTGAATACTTTGAGAAACTCTGAAAATTTGCAAAGTTTCAGCTTTAATAAAAATAAGTGATTGTAAAATTCTTTGGAGTGAACTTTGTACTCATCCGTTTACCCAATGTTTATACGTGTTTTCCCATAATAGCTTTAACAAGAAATGATTGATATAAAAACTTAAGAATTCCCCAGTTCTAGGAAACGGCGAGAAAGACGCGGACATAGGAAATCGTTAACAGGACTCAGGAATACAAATGTCCCGACGTCCCACTGGGGATACAAACGACATTTCTGCTGGACAAATGTCCTCATATTCCAAAAGGCCAATTTTTTTATTACAAATTTTTGGCAAAACGCCAAAGGTTTTAGATCATTTTTCCTATGAATGTTCGAGTTTGTACGAATATTTTCCCCTAACAATATCAATAGAAAATATGTCATTACGCGTATATATGTTATAAAAAAAAAATGAAATTTTTGTTGAATTTTGATTGTAGTTTGAGGATTATGCTATGTTAATGTAGTTGTGGTTAAAATCTTGAAAATATAATAATAAAAATAGTTTTGATCAGTAATTGCTTTAATTAAGCTTAAGGACTATATAAAAAAACATAATTTGATAAAAGTACTGCCTGGCTTAAGGCGTAAGAATAAAAAAATGGAAAACTTATTTACATAATGTACAAAAGTTTTGAGCCGGCCATCGGGAAACAACAACAATGGGTTTTTATAGGGGAAGCGTGACCTCTGGCGGTCGATTTAACAGAATATATGAATCTATGAAATATAATTTTAAATAAAATAATATTTTTATATACTATATATGTTCAATATTATGTATATTCATAATAACGGTAACTTTTAAAAGTCAATGTTTACTTTTTCATTTATATAAATGAAGTTATATGAACTTGTGACTCTTGCAATGTTATTCTAATTATATTTGCTGTCATTCTATTTATATTAATTGAACATTTGGATCTATATAGCAACAAAAGGGAAAGATCATTTAATGTGAGACAACGATAATCTCACTATATGCTAGAGAAGAAGAAACATGTCGTGGAGTAGAGATTATTTAAATAAGAGAATGATCATTCAAGATTTCGTGTAAGACGGCCTTCTACGAGTACAGAATGACACGATTGGCAATAGTTTATACTATTTAAGGATTCATTTTACATAATTCAAAATATTTTCTGAGCTATATAGAAAAGGATTTCAATTATGTAAAAAGAAATATTGAATTGTATATAAACCATTGCCCATCGTGTCATTCAATACCCATAGAAAGGCGTCTTCCTGAAAAGCTTGTACAATCATCCTCTTATGAAAAGAAGCTATTCTCTCCCTGACTTGTGTTTCTTTATGAGTTGATGTATTTTACAAGTTTTCAGTTTGTCAAGTCCTGTGGCTCTGGTTGTTGGCCATCTGGATCAATGTCTTCCTTGAGAACTTGAATTATTTTCTTTCTCTCGTATTTAAACATCATGTTTCAGCAGCGCTCCAGTCTATGGCTTGCAACTTCTTTGATTTTTAATACCACCACTACCACAGTTACAGCACATAGGCCAGTCACCACCACCACAGGTCAGACATGCAGTCACCACCATAGGCCAGTCACCACCACCACAGGTCAGACATACAGTCACCACATAGTCACTACCACCACAGGTCAGACATGCAGTCACCACCATAGGCCAGTCACCACCACCACAGGTCAGACATGCAGTCACCACATAGTCAGTCACCACCACAGGTCAGACATGCAGTCAGCACATAGACCAGTTACTCGCCGGCCTGATCAGGCAAATATTGGATCTGAGGCCCGGAGCAGCCAGCAACCTCTACAAAGTCCTCGGGCAAGTCAAAGCTGAGCTGAGGACAACACCAGCTGCAGTGCCTCCAACTCCCCCACTGCCTGCGCCTCGGCCCGCTGAGCCTATGCTGCCCACTACCCACAGGGAGGAACTGACACCTCCTTTGATGACACCTCCGCCGCCCGCCCCGACGGACATGGAGGAGGACGATCCAATGACGGAGAAAGAGCGAGACACACCCCCACCGCCTGCGCCTCGGCTCGCTGAGACAACACCACCCATTCCCCACGGGGAAAAGACGTCGCCGCACATCGCGACACCTCCACCTCCACTGTCCTGCCAATTCATTGATGACCGCTGGACGGAGGCAGACGACATACTATATGAATTAAACCAAGAACGCGACTGGGGAGTGGGGATCAGTGAGAGTGACATCACAGAAGCCGTCATATACCCCGAGGATAGGGAGCCTCTCATCAGGCGCCTGTCCACTCGGAGGAGGAGCCTCCTCGCTGCTTTCATCAGCGCCGCCATCGAGCGCGCTCGGGACGCCGATCCCTTTGTGCGTGAGGGCATGTCCGCGCTCAGGGGGATGTTGCCCTCCTGATTGGGCCCAGACGAGCCTCGGTGGGGACACCGCCTGATTTGTTTTGAATTGTAAATATTTGGTTCCTCCTGCTTAACTCTTAGGAGTAATGATTGACTATGTAGTCAATAAAATATATTTAATTGTCAAAAAATTGTCACAGGTCAGACATGCAGTCACCACATAGTCAGTCACCACCACAGGTCAGACATGCAGTCACCACCATAGGCCAGTCACCACCACAGGTCAGACATGCAGTCACCACCATAGGCCAGTCACCACCACCACAGGTCAGACATGCAGTCACCACATAGTCAGTCACCACCACAGGTCAGACATGCAGTCACCACATAGTCAGTCACCACCACAGGTCAGACATGCAGTCACCACATAGTCAGTCACCACCACAGGTCAGACATGCAGTCACCACCATAGGCCAGTCACCACCACCACAGGTCAGACATGCAGTCACCACATAGTCAGTCACCACCACAGGTCAGACATGCAGTCACCACATAGTCAGTCACCACCACAGGTCAGACATGCAGTCACCACATAGTCAGTCACCACCACAGGTCAGACATGCAGTCACCACATAGGTATACCTTCACGGATGGCCGACGCGAGGTATTCATCCTCCTAAAGGAGGGCTTTACCCTGGAAAAGATCCCGACCCGCGTCGTCATCAGAAACAAAGGAAACGTCCTCTCGGCCTTCATATCATATGGAGTCAAGTGCTCCAGATGCGGCCGGCAGGGTCACCGTAGGGCCAACTGCCCTATCAATCCTGGGAGAGCCTCCAACAACGGCCAGCCACAACCGGCACCACTTCCACCTGGTGCTTCGTCCACCGTGTCCCGGCAGCAGAGCCGTCCAACACCAGCGGCCCCGGCCTTGCCTATAGAGGAGACGCCTTCTGCCCCTCCACCTGTGACCCCTGCTCCGCCCCTGCAGGCGCCTGAGGGTCCCGTGGGCCCTCGCCCGGCCGGTTCACAACATCCTGAGCCGCCTCCCGCTCGGCCGGACCTCGTTGCCCCGCTTGGCCCTCTGCCCGCCCAGAAGACCCTCGGACCTGCGGCCCCAACACCGGACGTGGAGATGTCCATCGTGGAGGAGACCTTTGCGTCCTCCACGCCATCGGCAAAGAACGCAACGAGAGTCGACCTCGATGCGTTCATAGAGGGGCACCCCAGCGTGTCCTTCGCTGAGACGGACGCCCTTGGTCTTGGGCGGGAGGAGGTCCTGGACCTCCTCTCCTCGAGGACCAAGGCGCAGAGGAAAGGACCCCTCCTGTCGCCTCCGCAGTGCGACGCTCTCGCCGGCCTGATCAGGCAAATATTGGATCTGAGGCCCGGAGCAGCCAGCAACCTCTACAAAGTCCTCGGGCAAGTCAAAGCTGAGCTGAGGACAACACCAGCTGCAGTGTCTCCAACACCCCCACTGCCTGCACCTCGGCCTGCCGAGCCAACACCGCCCGCACCCCATGGGAAAATGACAACACCGGCCATGGCGACATCTCCATCTCCACTGTTTCAAGTGGAGGAGGATCTGACGTCGAAGCGCTGGGATGAAGCAGCTGATATAATATATAAATTGTGCAATGACCGCTACTCGGGGCCCTTGACTGATTTGGGAATCACAGAGGGTGACATCACGGATGCGGTCATATACCCCGAGGACAGGGAGCCTCTCCTCAGGACCTGTTCCACCCAGAAGAAAAACCTTATCACCGAAATCATCAGTGCTGCAATTGAGCGCGCTCGGGACTCAGATCCCTTTGTACGTGAGGGCTTGTACGCGCTCAGGAGGATGTTACTCCCCTGACGGAGTCCAGACTACCCTTGGCAGGGGCACCTCCTGATGTGAATCTTTAAATTGTAAATATTTAACTGCCTAACTCTCCGGAGTGTAACAATTGACTAAGCTGTCAATAAATGTGTTTTTCATTGTCACAGGTCGGACATGCAGTCACCACATAGTCAGTCACCACCACAGGTCAGACATGCAGTCACCACATAGTCAGTCACCACCACAGGTCAGACATGCAGTCACCACATAGTCAGTCACCACCACAGGTCAGACATGCAGTCACCACATAGTCAGTCACCACCACAGGTCAGACATGCAGTCACCACGTAGTCACCACCACCACAGGTCAGACATGCAGTCACCACATAGTCACCACCACCACAGGTCAGACATGCAGTCACCACATAGTCACCACCACCACAGGTCAGACATGCAGTCACCACATAGTCACCACCACCACAGGTCAGACATACAGTCACCACATAGTCAGTCACCACCACAGGTCAGACATGCAGTCACCACATAGTCAGTCACCACCACAGGTCAGACATGCAGTCACCACATAGTCAGTCACCACCACAGGTCAGACATGCAGTCAGCACATAGACCAGTTACCACCACAGGTCAGACATGCAGTCACCACATAGTCACTACCACCACAGGTCAGACATGCAGTCACCACATAGTCAGTCACCACCACAGGTCAGACATGCAGTCACCACATAGTCACTACCACCACAGGTCAGACATGCAGTCACCACATAGTCAGTCACCACCACAGGTCAGACATGCAGTCAGCACATAGACCAGTTACCACCACAGGTCAGACATGCAGTCACCACATAGTCACCACCACCACAGGTCAGACATGCAGTCACCACATAGTCACCACCACCACAGGTCAGACATGCAGTCACCACATAGTCACTACCACCACAGGTCAGACATGCAGTCACCACATAGTCAGTCACCACCACAGGTCAGACATGCAGTCAGCACATAGACCAGTTACCACCACAGGTCAGACATGCAGTCACCACATAGTCACTACCACCACAGGTCAGACATGCAGTCACCACATAGTCAGTCACCACCACAGGTCAGACATGCAGTCAGCACATAGACCAGTTACCACCACAGGTCAGACATGCAGTCAGCACATAGACCAGTTACCACCACAGGTCAGACATGCAGTCAGCACATAGACCAGTTACCACCACAGGTCAGACATGCAGTCACCACAGGGTAGACATGCAGTCACCACATAGTCAGTTACCACCACCAAGGCAGGAACGGGGAGGAGGAAGCAAGGATTAGGTAATCCTCTTTGGGAAGGATCAATACCTGGGGGTGGGGGACTGATTGATTGGTCGCTCTACCGCGTTGTCCTCACTCAACCTACGTCATGGACGAGGTCGTGTCAACATTTCCCCTGACATATCCCGGAACAACCGTAAATTAGGAACATATCCCCTGACATATCCCGGAACAACCGTAAATTAGGAACATATCCCCTGACATATCCCGGAACAACCATAAATTAGGAACATATCCCCTGACATATTCCGGAACAACCATAAATTAGGAACATATCCCCTGACATATCCCGGAATAACCAGGGCCGTAAATTAGGAACATATCATATTCTTAGATAATAATGCCAAATATAAATAACAATCCCCTGACATATCCTGAAACAAACAGTTCCAGATATAAACAACCCTGATATATCCTGAGATGATCAGTTCCAGATATTAGATACATATCTCCTGATATTTCTCGAAATAAGTTGTGACAATATTAGGAACATATAGCCTGTTATATCCCTAGATAATCAGTGTCAGATATCCGGAATAAATATCCCCTGATATATCCCGAAACAATCATTGTCAGATATTAGGAATATATGAATGTTGCAGTTGTTGTCGTGTCCAAAGAAGAGCCTCAGATGTCTCCATGAATCTCTATCACAGCAGCAGCAGTGTCCTCTATCTTGAGTGTGTAAAGCTGCTGCTCTGGGTCCATGTCAATTTTCTGCAAGGCTGCGGCCATTGCTGGGCATGAGAATATGTGAGTAGGTGTTAGTTCCACACCAGGACAGTTGTTACATGTCCTATAGGTTCTTTTGCCATCTGGATGTATTGTCATTCCTTTATAGTGTTTTGTTCTAAGTCTTGTTATAGTTTTTGTCAGTTTTCTCTCAGAGTTTATTTCACATATATGTGTGTACCTTCACATATCCAGAGATAATAGAATTTCTTTAAGAAGAGGCATATAACAATTATAAAAAACAAACACCATATACAAATATATATATATATATATATATATATATATTAGCAAAATAGATTATTTCATAATAATAAAAAAATAGAGACCGACAGTTAGGCTTTTATAAAACAATTCCAATGCAGAATAAACCTCATTTTCCCGCCAAATATTCCAAAATTGATGAGCATACGATGAAAGTAGGGCAAGCAAACCAAACGACGGAAGTTTCGTGATAAATTCTTCGTCAGAAGGCCACTCACAGCCTTCCCACGAGCCATCTGGTGGATGTCAACTGTTTCTTTTGGTTCTTTATGGGGTCCACACTATCGCAGACCTTTTTATTTTTTTGTTTACTTTTTTACAAAATTATGTATGTATACAATTTTACAATTATATACATTTTAAATACTATTTTCCGATATTATTTGTATGGAAAATTTATATTTTTCTATATTTTATGTGAATTATCGTTTTATTTAATTTGACCAAATTTGGTGAAATTTTCTTATTTAACAACGAAGTTTGATTTTTGAATATTTATCTATTTTTTAATATATATTTTATGTCCAACTCATTTATTGAATCGTCATTTTAAGCTTATAACTTTTATTGTTTTCAAATGTATAAAATTATATATATTTTCATTTTTAGATTTAAAAACACACACATAAAATTTATGCAATTCTATCAATATAATATTTTAATAATACATATAGCAAAACGATTTTAAGGTCTTTATGATAAAAATTTACTTAAAGTTTTGTAGTATTTTATGGTTTTAAAAAACACCACAAAAATTATAATAAACTTAAATGTTTATTTAGGTTACAAAACAAAGCTTTTTATATTACACATAAGTTGAAGAAGAAATATAAATGTAAAAAAAAAACAGTTACACATCACTGGTCAAAAAAAATTTTAAATCGTAGATTAATATCCTCAACAGTTTTTTTTTAAACCTAAATTTTAGTTTTGTGAAATATTTTCGGTAACTTTTTTTTCCAAATACAATAAAGATTTATTTCATCTGAAAATTATTATAATTGAAGTATATTTAGATATGAATTGATTTAAATATCCTGGACATTAATTAAACAATTAAAAAAAGTTTCCGGAGATGTTTTTTTTTTATTTCAAAACCATCTCAAGGTTTTGGAATTCTCTGTCCTTCTACAGGAGAACATTTATAATGAATAAAACCCCGCCTGATGCCAAACTTTAACAAGCTTGAGATGGTATTTGAAAAAAAAAAGAAACTCATTTCCGGAAACCTTTTTTAATTGTTTAATTATATTCAGATATATTTTCATGATCTCATATATATTGGACTTCTCTCTAATATAAGAGCGTTCTTCCACCTTTGCCACGTCACCTCCCCTTCAAGTAGATAGATTTACAATTCCGAGATTCTTTACATGTGTTTACTCAGGGATAATACTGTATAAGCTATTTCAGTACCAAATACAGACTTGTGATTGAATTTTCTTTTAGATAACTGATCAATCAAGGCTATAATAAATAACATTTCACTTTGGTTTGGAATTTCGGAAAATCTTTCATAAATTAACTGTCAGTTATGGCTAAGAAGATAATCTCTACTCCAGGCTACTTCTTCTTTTTTATCTCCTCACTGGGTGAAGTAGAATGCCTTTGTCATCAAGACTGGAATCACTACTCAGTGGCAGGCTGACTTCGCTCCAAAAAAAAAGGCCGCCTCTGACATGAGGAACAGACGCCATGTGCAGCCGTTCCTAACATGGAGTACAAATGCTGCTCATCCTGTATCTTTGGATTAGGAGCCTTTACAGGGCACTATCAGCCGGGCCAGCTGAGCCCAGGTTTTTTACCGAGCTTGTCACTTCTCCCAATCCTCCTTTTTCATCCGGGCTTGGGACCGGCAAAGGCGGAGTTCTTCAGGCTTTACTTCAGGCAGACAAACCTACCTTTGTCATAGTATCATCCTGTTTATGTATATTTGGGCAATTTGTATAGGTCCCACACATTGTCCCACTATATCTGTTAAAACACCACTTCATGGCAACCTATTCACCAAACATGCACAAGGTCAGGCTTTGGAAACTTGAACTTTTATATAATTTCATATCATGAAAAGGAATAAAGGTTTACGGCGACGTGTTTATTATATTAATGCTGTAAATTCGAAAAACTTTCAGACTTTGACGTCCTTCGACAGACAACTTTCCAATAAACTAGAAGATAATCAGTCTCCAATAAGAAGATAATATATTATCTTTCAGTTTCTTGGAAAGTTTCCTGTCGAAGGACGTCATAGTCCAAAAGTTTTCCGAATTTACAGCATTAATAAATACGTCACCGTAAACTTTTACTCCTTCTTCAAGATGATGTCTGACGATTCCTTCTCTTGTGATTCCATATCAATTGATTCAAATCTCCTGGAAATTGAACAATACCACATCTTTCTGGAGATGAGTTTCTTTCCATTTTATTAACGTAGTCTCAAACTTACAGGCATCTCTGTCCTTCCACAGGAGAACAGTTGGTCTCGAGGACCACGCTATCTCCTCAGCGGCGAAGTACGCGATCTACCTATTCTTCGACTGCGATATGCGTGGTGTCGCTGGAGACCCACTGGTGATTCTCTACCAAACTCTGCAGCGGTGGTAGAGACGCCATATTCATTGTACATAGTGTATTTAATGCATATTATCTTTTATTTTTAAATAGTGAAGACTGTGTACTTTGAATGTATTGACAAGATGTCAATAAAATTATTTTATTGTCAAATTGTCTACAGTAGAACATAAATAAACGAATAAAACACCGCCTGATGCTAAACTTCTGTTTGGCCAAGAGTTTAGCATCAGGCGGAATTTTATTCGTTTATTTATGTTCTCCTGTAGTAGGGTAGATATTCCCGAAAACTTGAAACTACGTTAATAAAACGGAAAAAAAAATCATCTCCATAAATCTCTCTATGGTAGTGTTTAACTATTATATAATATTGTACATAGTTCTCTTGAAAACCATTTCTGAGATTCCATCCTTTAGTGCTGCGTATATAAGCAGAATCGTCCAATACAGTATTAGAGCTCTGAGAAGCGGTCTGGTGGATTAAATTGGCGAAACCGCTGGGAGGGTTCACCACTGATGAGCCAAGCCCTCCCAATATATTTTTTCATCGCGGTAAGGGCAGTAGAAGTTTGTATTATGTATAAAAAGAAACATTCGTGCTTTTAAATCCTTTCTTTTTATGTATTATATAATAGTTGACATTACCAAAATAGTATTATATAAAAGGGCATACCTGGATCTGTAAAGAAAAAACAAATTTTTTTTTTCTCAAAATATTTCAAGAGATTGCTTCCTCTTTATCAATTTATTGCACAGTAAACTTAATTTACAAATTCTTGTAGATAACATGGAAACAACTTCTTTTTCATGTTATCTACAAGAATTTGTAAATCAAGTTTACTGTACAATAAATTGATAAAGAGGGAGCAATCTCTCTCGAAATATATTGAGAAATATTTTTTTGTTTTTTCTTTACAGATCCAGGTACGCCCTTTTATATAATCCTATTTGATGGATCAACTTTTGACTCAAACAACCAAAATAGTTTAAATTTCTTATATTCATATAACTTTACCCTAGGTACTGTAGGTAATACTAACAAGGCTCGTAGAAGGAACTATATCTTTAAAATATTGATTGCATTCTGTATATATACAAAGACACAGAGATAAACGTTGTGGATGCCGTTCTAACTAGGGATGTCACGGCCCAACTGTAAAGTCAGTCTGATGCTAACTGAGCGTCTCTCTGTCCAATCAATTCCAATCTATCAACATAATTGCAAGGTGGCCAGATGTGAAATCAATTACACTCCAGGAGTGTCAGATATAATCAGACAATAATTAGAGAACTCTGTAATTGGTCCTAGTACCGCGTGAACTCTTCTTTCCCTTTTTTTGTTCATTTTGTCCCTTTCTAAATTATTAACACTGTTCACAAATTGGAGCTGTTAATTGGCTCTCTCGTCACAATTGAAATTTCCTAATTTAATTTTGACCTCTTTTTTTGCCATTAATCTACATTGGAAGTGTTTAATGCGATCATTTCCTTTTTTCTTTCACTGAGTGCCATGCTTCGTTTGTAGAGAATGCCTAAATGGAGAATGTGTATTTCACTTATTTTGTCTGTTAGGTTTAAAGTTTAAGTCTTATGGGGAGTTTGACACATTTCAAATATAGAGCTGCGCTGAAATATCTAGACATTAAGTTTTATGAAAAAATAATAGAAAAAAAAAAAATAATAAATGGGTCAGGTGTTGATATTAAAAATAAAGAATGCATCTCCTGACCACGAGCACATTTGCTTTTTAGATGGCAGAGCGCCATTAGTGGATGGCTTTTCTTGATTTATCAATAAATTGGGTTGGCCAAATATCACGGAGCAAGCTAAATAATTTATTTTTTCTCCACTAGATGGCGCTCTGCCATCTAAAAAGCACATGTGCTCGTGGTCAGGAGATGCCTTCTTTATTTTTATTATTAAGTATTATATTGGCATTTTCTCTTTAATGATGACAATGCTTTGATAATACCCCAAGTTTCTTGGTATTCCTTTTCTTATCGATCTAATAAAGCGAATTATTTTTAAACGGATTCTCCCTATGGATTGTAATATGTATGTATAACCGTTTTACTGTTCAGACTTGTAGGATGAGAGAGTAATTCTCCGCCAAAAAGATTTCTTATGAAAACAATTCGCTATTAGTTTTATTAGAAAAAAGTAGTGAAAAGAAAGACCAATGTATTGGCTTTTCATAAATTCTGGAGAACAGAACAGTGAAAAGGTTTAACACAGAAGAAAGACCCAACTTGAGCAAAGATTGATGTTATTCTCCACTTTCTATAGATACATATTATGTTGATTCTGTTTACCAATATAGGAGAATCCAGTATAAGAACAAGTGTCCCCAATAAATACGTTTTGTTTTGTTTTAATATGTATATGTATATTATATAAAAATGAAATTTTCTGCTGATTTTGGAATTGTTGAGATTATGCTAAGGTGATGCAGTCGTGGTTAATAATTTTGAAAGAATAATAATAATATTGAATATTAGAGATTTATTTATTTGAGCTAAAGGATATATGCATAAAAAACAATTTGATAAAGGTATTGCCTGGCTTAAGGCGAGTAGAATAAGAAAAACAAAAGTTATTTACATAATGTACAAAAGTTTTGAGCCGGCCATTGGGATAAAACAACAACGAGTTTTTATAGGGGAAGAGTGACCTCTGGTGGTCGATTTAGCAGAGTATTTTATCTATGAAATATATTTTAAAATAAAATAATATTTTATATAACATGTATATGGCCGCAGCCTTGCAGAAAATTGACATGGACACAGAAAGGCAACTTTACACACCCAAGATAGTGGACATTGCGACTGCTGTGGTAGAGATGTATGGAGACATCTGAGGATTGGACACGACAGCAACAACAGAAAATTGACATGGACCCAGAGCAGCAGCTTTATATACCAAAGATAGAGGACATTGCGACTGCTTTGAAAGAGATGTATGGGGATATCTGAGGCTCTTCATTGGACACAACAACAACATAAAATTGACATGGACACAGAGCAGAAGCTTTACACACCCAAGATAGTGGACATTGCGACTGCTGTGGTAGAGATGTATGGAGACATCTGAGGATCTTCATTGGATACGACAACAACAACAGTAAATTGACATGGACCCAGAGCAGCAGCTTTACACACCCAAGATAGTGGACATTGCGACTGCTTTGATGGAGATGCATGGAGACATCTGTGGCTCTTCATTGGATACGACAACAACAACAGTAAATTGACATGGACCCAGAGCAGCAGCTTTACACACCCAAGATAGAGAACATTGCGACTGCTTTGATAGAGATGTATGGGGATATCTGAGGCTCTTCATTGGACACAACAACAACAGTAATTTGACATGGACCCAGAGCAGCAGCTTTACACACCCAAGATAGAGAACATTGCGACTGCTTTGATAGAAATGTATGGGGATATCTGAGGCTCTTCATTGGACACAACAACAACATAAAATTGACATGGACACAGAGCAGGAGCTTTACACATCCAAGATAGTGGACATTATGCCTACTGTAATAAAGATGCACGGAGACATCTGAGGTTCTTCATTGAACACGACAACAACGAGATCTATATACATTTAGAATTATGAAGGAAGCATCCACCTAAATTCAACCAGAAGATCTAAAAGCTTCAGAAGAGATCACAGCGATATATTTCTCAATACACGAGGGTGGTAACCCCACACAGGAGCTTTCCTCACATTAGAGGACTGGTAGAAAGAGGGGATTGTTCCCCAACCATGATTATCCAGTCCCCACCCCACGGGGACCGACCGACCGTCCCTGTTGATCCCCACCCCCAGGTCCCCATTTTTTTCTCCATGCGGCCTCTATTGAGCTGTTAGAGGATGATAAACGATGGTTTCAACTGTTCCATTGATTGTTGAACGCTCTGCTAATCATCTTTGTTCTCTGGAGAATATCTCTGGATTCTTGGAGAATTAGAAACATTGCCTTAATTTTATATCTCGATGGACTTCCATTTCATTGATCATAATTGAATATTCTTAGCGCGACCTTTGTATAAATTTCAATGTTTTATATATTATATGGATGGTGTCGCATCGTGTTAGGATGTAATACGTACAGTAAGGTCACAACGTTCGATCGCGAAAATAATGATTATATATACTACAATGGAATAAAATAAATTATGAAGGCCTCTCACATAGGTTTTAAACTTTCCCAGCGCTTTCGCCAGTTTGATTTACCGGAATTATATCTATGAAAAAAAAATAGAAAAAAATAAAAAAGTCAGGTGTTGATATTAAAAATGAAAAAGGCATATCCTGATCAGGAGCACATGTACTTTACAGAAGGCAGAGCGCCATCTGGTGGAACAGAAATCAACTAAACATTGATTTAGCCTGTTCCCTGATATTTGGCCAACCCAATTTCTTGATAAATCAAGAAATGTCATCCACGAACGCGTTTCGTGCTGTTGGCGCTCGTCAGCGTAAGACCACTCTGTTCCACCAGATGGCGCTCTGCCTTCTGAAAAGCACATGTGCTCCTGGTCAGGATATGCTTTCTTTATTTTTACTTATATCTATGAAATTCGATGACAGTAGAATACATTTTAAACATCAGATCATCCCAATATATATTTTATTTCATTCACGTAGATATTAAAAACCTTTTGCTTTTAAAAAATACAAATAAAACATATATTGGAAGGGCCCGATGTATATAATATATCCTACTGTCACCGAAGACCACAGATTCTTCAAAAAACGCCAGTACTTATGATCAACACAATCCAATATAATAATTTGCTGTAGTATTTCTCAAGTTTACATTGCTGTCCATCCTTATATATATTGTGGATTACATAGATATTTACAATACAAAATAATGCGGCTTATGATTGTAAACGACATTTTAAATTATCCCGCATGTGTTTCTTTTGAACGAAAAACCGAAATTTATTTAAAGGAGAAATAAGGATTATTTCTAACCTTAGGGATGAAAGGATGAATTGTGAAGTGTGGAATCCCTGGACACTTTTATTTTTCCGTTTATTTTTACTTTACATTACTTTTCACAATTCATTCTTCCATACTTCATCCCTAAGGTTAAAAATAATCGTTATTTCTCCTTTAAATAAATTTCTGTTTTTCGTTCAAAAGAAACACATGCGGGATAATTTCAAATGTCGTTTACATTCATAGATATATTAGAGGAAGATATATTTATTTAATTAATGATAAACCTCTCAATTATCTATATTAATAGTTCATTTGTACACATAACCGTTATTTATTCTTACTATATTCGCTACCTAACCCAGGGTTCGGCAAACCTTTGAGTTGGAAAAGTCAAAAATTACAATTTACAAAATTTTCAAAGTTTTTAAAGAACCACAAAATGTTTTCATTGCTAACAATAAATAGCACTCTGATTGAGTAAAATTAATCATTCCTCCAGGGAAAAAGTGTCTTTAAAATAACTCGTGTTCTATTGGCGTATCGTTATACCAGGTTTTTCTCCTGTTGAAGGACATCCGTACCTGAAAGCTAGAGAATAAAAATGTTTTGAAAAGATACTTTTCCATGGAGAAATGATTAATTTTACTTAATTTATAGAAAGAGCACACTCTCATTAATAATATTTGCGTATGGAACTAAAGAGCTGCAGATTCACATACAAAGAGCCGCATGTAGCTCGCGAGCCCGCAGTTTGTTTACCCCTAACCTAAACCCATTGAAAATATTTTCCACACATTAAAGATAAAACTGTCAATTTTTCTATATTAATAGCCAATTTTTACATATAATCGTTATTTATTTTTACTATTTGTCACTTAATCCATTGAAATTTTTTCATTGTTTCCACATAAGCATTCTCCAGCGTCAAAATTCCAAAAGAATACCTTGATACATCAGTCTAAATCTAGCACTTGCTTGTTCCTTAACAGGATCAAGGAGCTCATCTAGGCTAGTCAATTTGTATAGATAATCGTTATTGATTCTTACTATTTGTTACGTAAACAATTGGAAATATTTTCCATAGTTTCCACACAAGCATGCCCGAGCGTCAAATTCCAAAAGAATGCCTTGATACATCAGGCTAAATCTAGCACTTGCTTGTTCCTTAACAGGATCAAAGAGCTCATCTAGACAAGCTATTGTTATTACCTTTGTTCCTTGTCACCGAATTCTTTCAAAATTGTATTGTACATACCCCAACCGTTGACATTATTTCCAAAGAAGTAACATTGCAAGAATACCTTGATGAAAACTATGGTTGTGTTTGTTCTTAGACAAATGGTAAATCTTTATAATCCATTGTTCTTTATCCTTACCAGCGGAAAATGGCACATCAGTTATAGGAAGAAGAAAGAAGAAAGGAAGTAATAGCTTCTCATTACGGATGCCAAGCGTGTGACTCAGCGCTGAAAAACTTAGTTCACAGAGTGAAGAAGAAAGAAACAAAGCGTTCGGTCACCCTATAAAGCCCCTCCGCCCTGGCCTGGTTCCAGGAAAGTTGGTAATTAAGTCCAATATTTCTGCTCAACTTTCTCTTCTTTCTTCCCAAGTTGGATTAGCCAGATTCTGGCGCTGAAATCTCTCCGCGGTCAGCTCAACCAACCTCCTTGTCAATTCCCTTGGCGACACCCAAGAACTAGACGTAACCTCCTTTGGCCACACCCAACAACTAGACTCAGCAGAGGCTAGCGGTTAAGGGAATAGGGCAATCCGGCGTTAGCTTCTGATGTACATATAATTTTATCTCTTGTCCTTCTTTTATTGTTTTATATCTTTAAGTAATAAAGGATCTTTCTCTTCCTTTACGAATCTATATAATATTCTCCCATCAGAATTTGTAACAGATAAATTTACTGACAATGTGTATGTGTGTTGTGTGTGTGTTTCTTCTCAATAATATCATCGAATATTATCTCTACAGACGTAGTCTACAGTCTCTAGAGGTAATATTTGATTATATTTAGCGATTTAATAAAATGAAAGAAGACAAGTTTCTCTAATCATTTAACGACGCAAGCTGTCGGGCAAAAACCCTTCAACAGGCAAGCTAAAGCATAAATAAATGAACGTCTATAGTGTCGTATTTATGCTTTATCTTGCCTGTTGAAGGGTTTTTGCCCGAAAGCTTGCTTCGTTAAATGAAAAAAGAAACTTGTCTTCTTTCATTTTATTAAATCGCTACATATCTTACTGAGAAGAATCTTCTATATATCTAATTTGATGATATTATTGAAAAAAAAAAAAGACATTGCCAGTAAATTTATCTGTTACAAATTTCAATGATAGATGGCAATAAAATGTATAAAACTAGACATGTATAGTTCCATTGTTCGTTATGCCAGTTTCCAGGTTTCAGTTTTAGCACACAATCTTTCTCTCTCTATATATATTAAGAAAAAAAAAAGACATTTCTTGATAGTGCAACTGAAAGTTGCTGATGGCATTCGCCATCTATCTTAATAAATATCAACTAATTGTTGATTTTAAATTATCCAAGAATTGACCAAATACACTTTGTTGATTAATCAAGAAAAGTTATCCACGTACGCGGTTCGGGCTGTGGCCCTCATCAACGCAGTGAAAGGAAATATATATGGATGTTTATAATAACATTTCAATATTTAACAAAGAATTTTAAATCAAATTGTAGAAAGTTTATTTATAAAGAAAACTCGTCATAAATAAAATTCTACATTATTCATAGCTCCGAATATCCTTTAAAGGCCCACGTTAAAACCTAAGTATTAACTTGTTCTCAAATATTGTAACAAGGTATTTATTAATTTTATTATTTTTATTAACAGAGTGGTCATTTTTTTATGTTTATATTTTGCTACTCTGTAAATTTCCCTCGTGGCTTATCTTTTGTTTACCTTTCATAGTGTGTGTTTGCCTGAAATAAATTGTTGTCTCCTCCTGAAGTTTTTGTCTTCCCTAATTTTCCACGTGGCAATATTAACATTAGGAAAAAGTAGTCAAAGCCCTGTAGAGAGAGAGAGAAAGTGGAAATTCAAGTTTTACACAATAGGAATAATGTTGCTAACATTGTGCAGTACCTATAAGAAATATAACACAGAGTACTCTTCAATAATATTGTAACCAAGTATTTATTCATTTTATTATTTTTATTAACGGAGTGGTCATTTTCATATTTATATTTTGCTACTCTGTAAATTCCCCTCGTGGCTTATCTTTTGTTTACCTTTCATAGTTTGTCCTTGCCTGAAATAAATTTTGTTTCCTCCTGAAGTTTTTGTCTTCCCTAATTTTCCACGTGGCATTTTGGTGGAGATGCTGGGTAAGTTAGGGAAGACAAACTGAAGATCGCCGAGAAGACCTTGAAGCCATGGGTGCTGTGATCTACATTTTCGGAGACTGACTCCAGGATTCCACCGCCGTGCTAAAGCCAAGACTTCCCTCGAAGATGACGATGTCCCTATAGACGAAACGACGACAAAGCCGTTCTTCACGCCGCAAGAAAAAGGACGCAAAGGTACTAGGGACAAAGTTCCAAGACTTCGATGGAATCCTTGGCAGAAGCACGTCAGATCCATGTCAGTATCTACAATAATTGCTAGCTGTGGGTCACAGCTCCCATAGGGAAGAAGCTATGTAACCAAGTATTTATTCATTTTATTATTTTTATTAACGGAGTGGTCATTTTCATATTTATATTTTGCTACTCTGTAAATTCCCCTCGTGGCTTATCTTTTGTTTACCTTTCATAGTTTGTCCTTGCCTGAAATAAATTTTGTTTCCTCCTGAAGTTTTTGTCTTCCCTAATTTTCCACGTGGCAATATAGAACATTATAAAAGTTTAGCCTCAATTCATAAGACACTTTTTGTATATAGACAATATTGTATTGATTTTTTTCCAAATTTTTCGAAATATATGTTCTGTGAATTGTAGTATTTTCTACTCTTACAATCACTAAAATTATAATTTTCATCAAATTCAAAAAGTTTTAAACTAAAAATACAACCTTTCGTAATGAGTTTCTTTTATTATGATATCATAATAAAAGAAACTCATTGCGAAAGGTTGTATTTTTAGTTTAAAATTTGTAGCGCAATTTTTTTCGTTTACTTCAAATTCAAAAAGGTTATACAGTTAAACCTGTCTATAGCGCCCCCTCTTGGGACTCAACAAAATAGGGTGCTATAAACAGGTCACTTTTAATGTAAAATGTTTACATTTTAATGTTTGAAATCAGGCGCTATAGAGAGGAAGGCGCTATTTAGAGAAGGCGCTGTAGATCATTGTTAAAACAAAGTTCTTAGCTGTTTCAAGTTGTTATATGCAAAAAAGGGGTATACAAGCTATGCAACTTTTCCATCATTCATTCTGCCGAGGGAGCTGTCAATCGATGACGTAACTCCCAGGAGAGCTTTGCTAATGAGAGAGCCAGCGGCTCAGCTTACATACTCCCGAGGAATAACAAAAAACAGCCTGACAACAGTGGGAAATGAATGACACCACATCATGGGGCCACCACCCATTCTACATAAGGGAGTGAAGGAATTTGTTAAATTGATGGATTCCTGCCGCCAGGAAGTTTCAATTAACTCCTCGTCACCCCGTGAAAAATGTTTTAAAAAAAAAATTCATTGAAGAAACCTTTCTGTTGGAATGAGTCGGTCACACTGTGTATCAATAATGGGTTGCCAAATGGATTTGTTAAAGATATGCTCTAAGAAAGATGTATTGTCGACCTAAATAATGGGTTTGCATGTGTTTACGGGCGCTTCTCTCTACCGGATCTAATCTCATTCAAACCTCATTCGAAGATTTTCCAGAATGAATCCCAAATACAGTTCTGATATGGAACTAATCGGAAATAAAACCAATCACCTTAAAGGACCTAATCTAATTTAAGAATTTCACAAGTTCCCCCAAAAATATTTTTATATTTGATCGTTCTTTTTTAACAGAATCTTTATTTACAATTTGCATAGCTTTATAAACAAACTTATTAAGAGAAAGGCATCTCCTGATCATGCATCTAAAAGTCACTGATGACAATTGACAATTAAAACAACTTTTATTGACATCTTGTCATTGTTTACACTCAAAGAGATTTATAATAGTAAAATAATATAATATTGTTGTAATATACCTTATAATAATATTATAATCTACTCTGTTTAATTTATTTATTTTTGATTGTTTGGATTTGGCAGCACTGTAATTATTGTTGTTGTTATGAATCTATTAAAAAAGTGTATGTTTGACATTAGAAAGATATATAATTAAAATTTGTTTATTAATTTAATAAAGCATATTTATTTATTTATTTGAAGGAACATCAGAATAATAAATAGGAAAATTAAAATATGTACAAAAAGTTATATAATAGAGGATGAGGGGAGGCATCCTCGGCGCGCGGATGTTCTCCTCCAGGCGATGAGCGGGTCCTCCACTCCACCGAGCCCAACCTGAACAAATAAAAGTCACTGATGGCTTGCGCCATTTGTCGGAATAAATATCAATTATTTTATGATTTTTAAATATTACAGCCAAATATCCTTTTTTGATTAATTAAGAAAAGCTAACCACTTACGCGTTCCAGACCAATACTAGAATAATTTATTTAAAATAAACTTTGATATTTTTCAGAATTGAGATCTGTAAAAAGAGAATTGTGTCATCACAAAACATATAAGCAAAAAAGTCTACCTTTTTAAAGAGCTTATAAAAACATTTTCAATTTATTAAAAAAAACTTTTTTTATATGTTATTCGATTTTTTTTTATTTGTAGTTTTTTTTCTGTATTTGCATATACACATATCCCCCGATTTACACGGTAGATACGTTCCTGAGAAAAACGTGTTAATCGGGGGATAGGTGTACACAGAAATAAAAATAAAATGCATTGACAGGTTAAAATATGTAGTCAGCACATAAGCTCGGGATTCCTCGTGAGATGTGTACACAGCGCATGTGTTCAATCACAGTAGCATTTAGTATAGTGCGATAAAAAAAAAACTTATATGGAAAACCGTGTAAAAGCGAAAACGTGTAAAACAAGTACCGTGTAAATCGGGGAATAGGTGTACTAGATATTATCACTGGTAATCTTGTTGTTTATTTTATAAGCTTGCATGAAAAGGTGGACTCTCTGTATGATGTATATATGGTAACAAAAATATATTTTTTGCTTGTATGTTTTGTGATGACACAATTCTCCTTTTACAGATCTCAACTAGAATAATTCAACGATTAGTTGGTATTTATACCGGCAGATGGCGCAACCTTCTGTCTCACAATCAGTAGATATCTTTATATTAATTTATCAACCAGATCCTAATACAATTTCACTTCAGTACTATGTGAACAATAATATTCAGAAATTATTTGAAAAGAGAAGAATAAAATTCAGGTAAAAATTTTCTTTCAATTTAGTTTTAAAACCCTTTCGAGCAAATTTTCTGCTCTTTAACGGGCTATATACTTTATGTACAATATTTATTTATTACCAGTTGCAAATAAGACACGCTATATCCGATCTGGATAATTGCGCATGAAACTATTTACAATAATTCATATTTTAGTAGAGTAGGTAACAGAAATATCAAAAAGAAAATAAACAATTAAGAAAAAGAGCAATACAATATCAAAATGATAATCTTTTAAGTATTTTCCCGTTTTGAAGAGCAGAAAAATTGCTTAAAAGCTTGCAAAACCAAAGAAATTTAAGTACTATATTAAAACATATTATTGTTAAAGTGCTTTGATGATGGTAAACAATATATTATGTATAAAATAAAAGGATTTAAAGCGCGAATGTTTCTTTTATACATAAAACGAACTTCTACTGTCCTTACTGCGATGAAAAAATATATTGGGAGGGCTTGGCTCATCAGTGGTGAACCCTCCCAGCGGTTTCGCCAATTTAATCCACCAGACCGCTTCTCAGAGCTCTAATACTGTATTGGATCATTCTGCTTTTATATGCTACACTGAAGGATGGAATCTTAGAAATGGTTTTCAAGTAACTATGGACATAAGCTTATAGGACAATAGCATTATATTCAAATGTTTGCATCGAGCAATGCTCTTCAGAAAACTATAAAGACAAGGCCAGTTAGGCATAAATTAACACAAAGCAATAACGCGACATCTATACATATAAAATAAAAGGATTTAAAGCGCGAATGTTTCTTAGAAGTTCGTGTACGAGTACGATGTATAAAAGAAACATTCGCGCTTTAAATCCTTTTATTTTATATGTATAGATGGCGCGTTATTGCTTTGTATTAATTTATGCCTAACTGGCCTTATATATATTGCGTATGATATTGTTTTTTACAGCACAATACAACAATGTTGGCAAGTTTCTCTAGAGTGGAATGTCGAGGTGACGAATCCACTCCAGGATTTTTTATACATCGTACTCGTACACGAACTTCTAAGAAACATTCGCGCTTTAAATCCTTTTATTTTATATGTATAGATGTCGCGTTATTGCTTTGTGTTAATTTATGCCTAACTGGCCTTGTCTTTATAGTTTTCTGAAGAGCATTGCTCGATGCAAACATTTGAATATAATGCTATTGTCCTATAAGCTTATGTCCATAGTTACTTGAAAACCATTTCTAAGATTCCATCCTTCAGTGTAGCATATAAAAGCAGAATGATCCAATACAGTATTAGAGCTCTGAGAAGCGGTCTGGTGGATTAAATTGGCGAAACCGCTGGGAGGGTTCACCACTGATGAGCCAAGCCCTCCCAATATATTTTTTCATCGCAGTAAGGACAGTAGAAGTATCATTTTATGTATAAAAGAAACATTCGCGCTTTAAATCATTTTATTTTATATGTATAGATGGCGCGTTATTGCTTTGTATTAATATATTATGTGCCGTAATTTGATATGGTGATGAGAAAAAGGCATTACCATAGTACTGGGAGAGTGTACTGTTTAACACTATCAAAAATATGGGAATTGAACTGATGGAATTGAGAAGAATCACGCGACATGAACTCTGATAGCTTTCTCAACAGTATTGAAGGAATAGTGAGTAGAGGACATAATGATATACCGTGTATATATGTTATATAAAATAATGATATTTCTGTTGATTTTTTTATTATTTTGAGGAGATTATACTAAGTTAATGCAGTCGTGGTTAAAAATCTTGAAAGAATAATAAAAATAAAGATAGTTTTGATCAGATATTGCTTTAATTGAACTTATAGAATATATGAAAAACATAATTTGATTAAAATACTGCCTGACTTAAGACGTAAGAATAAAAAAATGAAAAACTTATTTACATAATGTACAAAAGATTTGAGCCGGCCATCGGGAAACAACAACAATGAGTTTTATAGTGGAAGCGTGACCTCTGGCGGTCGATTTAACAGAGTATTTGAATCTATGAAATATAATTTTGAATAAAATAATAGTTTTAAATAACTTTATATCGGATGGTTGTAAGTGGGAATAGTGTCCTTCAATTCTGTGGTGGATGGTGTTATCAATGGATGTTATCTACAACGACAGCATATCCGGTAATGATTTACAAATATCTTATCTTCCTGTCACGTTGAAGATGTATATATATGTCACAGATACGATACTACTGGACGTTTTTTATGTGAACTTGAGATAGTTAGAAACTTTCTTCAAACATCCTGCTGTTGTTAGCCTGCTGTAGATATGCAGGGATCGACGTTGTTTAGCTGATTGAAGCACTTCCATGCAATACGACAGCAAAACAACAAATTGAGCCATTTTGTCATATAGCTATATGTCGTATACCTATGTAGAGGTTATGATCTCAGAACTGTTAACATTTGTTCTAGCATTCTAGGATTGAATAAAACAGCACATAATTTAACCTAAATGGATCTCGCGCAAAAAGAAAACGAATAAAAATCCTATGTACACTTATTTATTTAATTAAAAAGGCATATATTGAATCAAAAAATCATTTATTTCACCAATATTTCAGTTAACTGAACGCTAACCTTTATCAAGGTATTATAATATATTTAATGTGTGTCAACCACAGCGCCATATAACATCAACGACGATATGTGGCACTGAGTTTGTTGTTAAAACATTAAATATGTTATAACACCTTGATAAAGGTTGGCGTTCAGTCAACTGAAATATTGATAAAATAAATTATATTTTGATCCAATATATGCCTTTTTAATTAAAGGTTTATTTATGGATTGTTCTATTTTTAAAACACTAATTTATGTTAAAAAAAACGAACAATGTATGAAATAAAGATAAGAATCAAAGTTAAGAAACGCTTTTAAAAGATTTTGTTGTTGATTAATTAAAAAAAACTATTTAAACTTTTAATTTTTAGAAAACATTTTGATATCACATATATATATAATTGATTTATTATGATATTTTGTAAACAATTTTTAATGGGAGGGGGGATACTTGATGAAAGGCTAAATGAAGAGAATCTAGAAAAGCTATACAGTGTTTAGCGATGGCATAGACACTTTAATAATAATGTTTTTAACAGGAATAAACTATTCACGAATGAATAGACAGCAAAATTGATTAGATAATTAACAAATTCTTTCAATTATTTTTCAAACACAAGAATAGCAAGTGAGGCGTAAATATGGAGCTGAAAGTTCTGTGACAGAAGCTTGCGTAAGTCAGTAAGCTTTTTTTGTCGAGTTCTTAAGTTGGTCGAGTCTTGGGAAGCATTTGGAAAAGCTCTTGGGGCATCTAAAATTAATTAAATTTATAATTAGGTTACATTTTAGCAAGTTAATTTTTTGACTTCTATCCCCAAAGGCGTTGCATTTCAACTTAAAAGGATAATACGTCCTATTAAAAGACCTAAAAGACTATTCAGAAATTCAAGGAATTTTTATTCATAAAAAAACGATACTATTTCTGATGAGTTAGTTTTTAATTTTTTAATTTGATTAATTAATTTTTTATTATTCTTTCTTTCTCACCAACTTTTAATTAATTTGCTTTTTTTTAAACCAAAAAATGACGCGTTTACATTTTTGTTAGAAATTACTATTCAAAATAAAACATTGTTTTTAACTTTATCAGTGATTGTGTGATTTTATTTTAATGATTTCTGACTATGGCCCATGGATGAAAAACTGCAAAAATATCATTGTAAAATTAAACGCTTTTATAAATTACTGATTAGAAATTAGATATATATTGCTCTACATTTTATATTAGTTATCGGTAATGAAAACAAGAGTGAATATACAGTAAACTCTCCTATAACGCGATTAATGTGTTCCGTGTTGTATGAAATCGCGTTATAGGAATTCGCGTTGTACGAAATAAAACTTGTATAAGGCGAATGTTGTTAGGGTAAATTGTTAGTGACAAATATCATGTATTTTATTTTATAACGCGTTATACGAAAATTCTCGTTGCATAAATAAGTTTGTCGCAATTTTTTTATCGCGTTGTACGAAATCGCGTTCTAAAAACTCGCGTTATAGGAGAGTGTACTGTATATTACTCAAATATACCGAAATTAATTAATATTTTAAAGGATTATTTTATAGAATTTTATTGTTTTAGAATTTCGTTAAATACTCATTTATTAATTGCGAGTACAGCAGCTCCATCTATTATTTCTTCCTGTGGTGAATTTGTATAAGACCGCTGGTCTTAATAAAGCTTTGTGTGTGTATTCGTTTATTAATTGTATCAATATAATGCATTCATTTGCCCATCTTCCCACAGAACTGGCAGATTCCTATAAAAAAATAAGCCACAACACCAGCTTTGCTAAATCTAACAAAAGCAGGATGTTATGAAATGGAAGCCGCTCTTGTACCTAAGAGTGCCAATCACAAAAATACGGTCTCCATATTGTTAGCCTTTGTTCCAATTTGACAAAGCTGATAGCTTATTCTTTAATATGAATTTGTGCGTTCTTCCAAAGCTTTATCTTTAGGCCAAATCTTGTAGAAACATGTGGGGAATAAACGCAATATGCAAATTAATCTATAATTGGGTTAATTTATCTTTATTACGGTAATGGATCTATGACAGTTCCTCCGACCCGACGTATTTTTGATCGTGTCAAAGTTTGTTTCAGATGGACCCAATATTGTAGTAACGTATGAGGAAAAACGGAATATGCAAATTTGACAGCCAATAGGTTGATAGCGGCTACTTACAGACCTATCTATATATCGTCTGTAAATTTATTGCGGATTGGTCAAATATCATTAAAATACACACATGCGCCTGCTCTTTTATTAATATAGATAATATAATTTTTTATTCACGAAATTTATATGAATTTTTATTTATTACATCAAATCAGACGTGATATCCCCACAAAAGATGTTTGCATTAAGCAATAACACTGAATTCAGAGAACTATTTTACATAAACAATTGGTGGAATATGAAGGCATCGAAATATATTATTTAAATTCATTTTTTAAAATTTTATACATATAATACTTTATTCTAATTCTGAAAACAACACTTAGCTTTTAAATGTAATGTTTCAATTTATTTTTTCATAATATTCCTTATGTTTTTATTTACAAATAGGAATTCTATTCTATTCTGTTGTTTATAAATATGTTGAGGGTATTCCCCAAATTAAAATAATTATAAAAAAGCGCAGAGAAATCATGTAATCATTGAACTATTACGTTAAATATAAAAAGAGAGTTTTTCTGACGTACCCCTTACTTAAAAATTTATTTTCTAATTTTGGATCAGACGATCTTTGAATTAATCTACTGTTATTTCCTCGAAACTACTTTTAATTCGACGAACTGAGTTTTTTTCTGTGCAATAAAATAATAAATTTAGCCTAAGTTTCTCTTTATAAAATAATTGCACTTTATTATTTTTTTGTGTATAATTATATGTCAAAATAAAACACTATTGTAATAATTAATTACCGAAACACAATATGAATTTAAATATATATATAGTTTGAATTCTATCTCTCTTATTTAATCTTATTTATTCATATATACAGTGGTACCTCGACATACGAGTTTAATTCGTTCCGCAACCTTGCTCGTATCTTTAATTACTCGTATCTCGAAGCAAATTTCCCCATACAAAACAATTGAACTACCATTAATCCGTTCCAACCTCCAAAATGTAACCTCAGTTATTTTTGTTACGTGGTTTTAAATAATAAAAACGTATTTATAAATATCAAATATTTATTGCACAAAAACAAAAAGAGAATGTAAAGAAATATATTAGATATCCTCACTGGTCTTTGCCTTTTTCGCTACATTTTTCTCGCTTTCACCGGTAGGCCGTTTAGAAAAAAACATGTCCAAGGAGGTTTGTTTCTTCCTCCCTCTCAGAATGTTCCGGAAATGAGTTTTAAAAGAGAGAGCACACAAAAATATAATAAACTTGAATTTGTTCATTCAAGTCTCAAAAAACAAAGCTTTGCATATAGAACAAATAATAATGAAGAAGAAGAAAGAAACATTTTAGGAAAAGCAAAAACAAAACAAAAGTACTGGTCAAAAAGAAACATTTAAAATCACAGATTAATATCTTCAACACTACCGAACCGAACTCGTATCTCGAATTTCGCTCGTAACTAAAAGCAAAAAATCACTTGCTCGTCGGCTCGTATCTCGAAAAACTCGTATGTTGGGGCGCTCGTATGTCGAGGTACCACTGTATATATATATAGGAAAAAAGCAATAGAAAAAAAAAATTGGGTCAGGTGTTGATATTAAAAATAAAAAAGGCATTTCCTGACCAAAAGCACATGTGCTTATACGTGTTTCGCTATAAATCTTTTACTATAGATTTCATCATATTTTACTTTGTTCAATCCATCATTCCAATATTTTATATTGAGAAAGAAATCAAAACCAAAACAACTCAATTTATAAATAAAATAATATCAATAATGTGAATATCTTCTATAAACAATTTTATCTGAGTATATACAAAATAAATAATAAATTTTCAAAATGTTTCTGTGTAGCAAAGAGTTGCCAGATTTATTGAGATGTCTTCAAGTGACCAGTTTAATATTTTATTCTAATATGTCCATCACGTGATTAATATCCACCAATCGCAGCGTTCCTCTCTAGACACTTAGGCCAATTGGTTGCTTCAAATCATTGCTGTCCATATTTCACATATATTTCTGATGGAATTTATGGCCATGGTCACTTTCTTATTAATGATCTAAGGGCGTCAGTTCCCAATCTCTTTAAGAGGCGCCATAGATTTTTTTAGATGGCTATTTTATATTAGGACCAACTTGAATTACTTACTCTAATGATGCGTGGTATTTTATTTACAAAATAGCGTCTAGTTTTGGCGGGAAAATTTGTCTATATCGTCTGCTTGAATAAGAAAACATTGTCCTACGTTTTTATTGGTAAGGCATACAGAATCCTGTCTAGTCATCTTTCTATACCCAAGAGTTTGTATTTGTAATATTGTTATTTGATATCATTATATTGCTTAATAAAGAAAAAGACAATAATATTGCCACGTGGAAAATTAGGGAAGACCAACTTCGGGATGAGACAACAATTTATTTCAGGCAAGAACAAACTACGAGTGATAAACAAAAGATAAGAAAAAGAGGGAAAGTGTACAGATTATAGCAAAATATAAACATAAAAAATAATACTCTGCTAAAATAATAAATACTTTGTTACAATATAGTATAATGGTTGAAAAAATATATATGGTTCTAAAATTATTATATTTTGGCTCAAAAACGAGTAAAAACAATATTTTGAAAAACTATCATGGTACTTTCTATCGATGTGAATGAGGAGATTTAAAAAGCAACTTGGTGCAAATAATATTTTAGATGAATCATTCTATTTCTATATAACCCTATATATATCGTTATGTAAAAAAAAAAGATTTTCTGCTGATTTTGGAATATTTTGAAATATACAGAATTATTAGCTGTTGCTTGATTTTGGTATACATGAATATTTTACGATATTGTTTTTCAGTCGTGGTAATAATGCTAAAAATAGTTCAGATCATTATTGCTTTAATATTTGCTTATTAATATAAACATAATTAGAGAAAGGTTCTGCCTGTCTTAAGGTGAGTAGAACAAGGAAAAACAAAACTTATTTACATAATTTACAAACGGTTTGAGCCGGCCATCGGGAAAGGACAACAATAGTGTTTATATAGTGAAAACGGCGGCCTCTGGTGGTCGATTTAACAGAGTAATTTAATCTATGGAATATATTTGAAATATAATATTTTTTACATAACATACCACGGTGCCTGGCCAAATAGAGATATGATGGTATTTAACAAAATATATATTTCTGTAATCGCATTTTCCTTCGTTATCTTGATTTGTAAACAATAATAGATCGCAAGGTAAGTAGTAAATATCGATTTTAAAAACATTTTTGCGTAAGACGACACTAACAAGAGAGACTTATTGTAGATTTTTTATTTAAAATCTTCTAATATTTTGGCATAGATGATTGCCAGTCTTCGTTCAGGAGAACCTGTCTAGGAATAGCAAAATAAATCTTGGTTTTCCTTTGAGTATCAGTGGTCAGCTTTCCTAGATAAGTTCTGCTAGACGTGCAACTATCTCTTTCGAAATATTGGGGAAGATTTAATAATAATCTTATTTTAATACAAGAAAAATGTTTGATAATTAATACCTGTAGAATGAGATAAAAAAATTGAGTGTGACAATTGACAATTAAAACAAATTTATTGACAACTCAGTCAATATTTACAAAATCACAAAAATAATTAGAGAAAATAAAAATATATCGAAAAGTGTGTTTGAACCAGGGACATCAGGTTCTAAAGTCTAAACCTTTCGCAGCTAGGCTATTGAGTGTGTGTGTGTGTACAAAAGGTATTTTCCCTAATATCAAAGATATACTCTTAAAAATCAAATTTAAACATTATTCAACTAGGGAAAAAAGTCCGAAGATATTTAATAACAAAGAGGAAACAACCAGGGTGTTTAACAAAGTAAATAGAATAAACAATTTATAAACTATAAATATAATTCACAATGTGTTTCGTTTGTAATAAGTAATTCTTGTGTGAGCAATAGTTTACCCAGAATTATTTGAAAAAGTAAAAATCAGGTAAAAAATTTCTTTTAATTTTAATTTACAAGCTTTCGAGCAAATATACTGTTCTTCAACGGGCTGATATTCTATGTACAATCTCTAAATAATATATATATAGAATAATTGAAAACTTTTGTTATTGGCATGTGCGGGTGTGCATCAGACTGTTACCAGCTAAAGTAATAGATATTATACTGGGTAGTTGGCGACTTCTGTACGCTCCAGGAACCTGGGTTACTTAAATAAATAATTATACTGGGATTAAATATACTTGTAATAAGTATTATTTGTCAATTCAATAAAACAATCGTTTGTATTTATTGTAATGATAACTACAGCTTGATATGTATTCCTTGCTTCCTTAGTTAGGTCATTAAGGCCTATTATCAGAGTCTCCATTTGTATAATAGTTAAATATGAATATTTTTATCTACGGCATTTTTATAAAATTATGTGAAATAGTCACAAAGCAATAACGCGCCATCTATACACATAAAATGAAAGGATTTAAAAGCACGAATGTTTCTTTTATACATAATACAAACTTCTACTGCCCTTACTGAGATGAAAAAATATATTGGAAGGGCTTGGCTCATCAGTGGTGAACCCTCACAGCGGTTTCGCCAATTTAATCCACCAGACCGCTTCTCAGATCTCTAATACTGTATTGGACGATTCTGCTTATATACGCAGCACTGAAGGATGGAATCTCAGAAATGGTTTTCAAGAAAACTATGGACATAGAGGGCGCGTTATTGCTTTGTGTTAATTTATGCCTAACTGGCCTTGTCTTTATTGTTTGCGGAAGAGCATTACTCGATGCAAATATTTGAATGTAATTCTACTGTCCTATAAGCTTATGTCCATAGTTTTCTTGAAAACCATTTCTGAGATTCCATCCTTCAGTGCTGCGTAAATAAACAGAATCGTCCAATACAGTATTAGAGCTCTGAGAAGCGGTCTGGTGGATTAAAGTGGCGAAACCGCTGGGAGGGTTCATCACTGATGAGCCAAGCCCTCCCAATATATTTTTTCATCGCAGTAAGGGCAGTAGAAGTTTGTTTTATGTATAAAAGAAACATTCGTGCTTTTAAATCCTTTCATTTTATATGTGAAATAGTATTCGATTATATTTTAACTCATGTTCTATTGGCGAATCATTATACCAAGTTTTCTCCTTTAAAAGGGCGTTCGTGCTTGAAAGCTAGAGAATAAAAAATGTTTTGAAAAAATACCTTTCCCTAGAGGCCTATATTCTTTTATTCAATAGTAATATTTGTAGTATTCAAACGTTTTTCACGATTTTATCTTGAATCATAAATAAACATTGCTCACGCGTGATGGTGATGCTAAGGAAACTGTTGACATTTCCACAGAAATCATTAGTCACGCTTGAAACAAAACGGAGGGAAAAAAACGCACGTGGGCGGTGAAATTTAATGCAGCGGAAATGGCAAGGAAAGTTGTGGTTTGGCTTCACTTCTTTTTTCCCAGGATTCATGAAAATATAAAAATGCTGGAGAAAAATGGATTATTGAACGTAGTCCTTTAAGCATTTAATAATATGTTGTTACAAGATTTAGATGCTACAATAAATAAAAAATCTGATTTTGGATATCAAAGATTTATAAAATATTTTTTATTTTTAACACTTAGTGTCTAGGAAAAAAAAAAGCGTACAGGTTCTCAATATATTGGATTTTAGCGAATAAAATATTTTATTTTTGCTCTCAAATATGTTGATCTTTAAATAAAAATTTCATAAGAATTGCTAAAATTTAAATAGACTTTAGATTTCTCAATATAGACAAATTTTCTTAATGTTAATTTGTTGAATCAATTAGTGCCCCCCCAAAATACCCGAAAATCTAGATATTTCTTGAAAGAAAGTAAAATTGTAAATTTGATTTCTTAATAATTATTTTGTTCTAACAATATTACAAATTATATTGACGCTTTATGTTGATATTGGTAAACAAATCTGTGAAATCAATTTATTATGTTTTGACCAAGTATTTGTTTGTTTTTAAAGTAACGGCATAAAAGTATAAATGTGGTTAAAACCTTTCGCATTTTTATATATAGTTTGTTAGTTTAAACCTATATTTGTATTTAAATAATTGTTTAAATTTATAAATCTTCATTTAAGTAAAATTGAAATTGCCATACAACCTTAAAACAATAGTTTCAATTATTCTGATCGTGATACTTAAATATTCAGAAATATCTGGCAAACAAAATATTCAAGAAACTTTTAATCAAGAATTCCTATGAGGCGATTTAAAATGATATCATTAATTCTATCCAAAACTAGTTGTCTTCAATAATATTTCTGTAAGCTATGCTTAATAATCTAGAAAAACAGCAAAAAAAGCATATAATTATTGAATCTAGTATTCAGAAACATCTATCTTTATTATTTGATTTTATAAAAATATTTACATTGAGATGTTATCCAACTATTTTATTTTGTCTATTATATATAGCAGGAATATATTCATACATATATAGTGAGTTGCTTGGTTTTTCAAGAAGCCTCTGGGACCAAAATTATTTTTGGTCGCAGTGGTACAGCCTACTCCACGCTGACGAGCGCCAAAAGCGCGAAACGCGTTCGTAGATGGCTTTTCTTGATTTATCAAGAAATTGGGTTGGCCAAATATCAGGGAACAGGCTAAATCAATGTTTAGTTGATTTCTGTTCCACAAGATGGCGCTCTGCCTTCTTTAAAGAACATGTGCTCATGGTCAGGATATGCCATTTTTATTTTTGATATATAGTGAGTTTATTATCATTCCATAGTGTTTAAAGACTTTAACCTGGCGATTCTATGAAAGCATTAATATAAGAATAATGAGCATAAAAAACACGAATTATAATGGCAAGCAAGCATATTCCATTTCTCTAGAAGTCAACGATTTATTAATTTATTGATAATTAGAAAATGTTGATATCTTTAGAGTTATGCATTCATTTCTATGATATATTCAGGTACTTATAGGAAAGAGTTCAAGGTATAAATTGTGAAGGATTGACGAAAATAATGAAGCAATTGTCCAGAATGGACGGAGCCATGTTTGAATCATTGCCCCAACTAATTACTAGCCATTTTTTACAAGAGTCTTGTATTCATGAGGCGTAGCCAATTTTCATTAGTGTTTCCAACAAATGGTTATGACAATTAACTTCGTTAATAGGATCCTACCTGTGTTGCCAGGCACTGATTTGTTAGGTAGTGCGCTCAGTGAATATCTAATTTTGTGTGAGGATATTTAACTTGATTATTCCTGTATATATAACTTGATTTACCAACTATATAGTCGTTTGGGAAGATAGAAGTTTAGGTATTATATCTTATAGACGCTTTCTTTATTATTGTTTAATAGTGTAGTTTGAAATTTTGATAATCTAATGTTTTGAAAATTGGAAACTATTATAGCCGCGTATGATTCTTTTCAAAATTAAACAATTTCTACTGCCCTTACTGCTTATGGAAATTCGAAACTATTATAGACGTGTATGATTCTTTTCAAAATTAAACAATTCCTACTGCCTTTACTGCAATATGGAAAAGAATCATACGCGTCTATAATAGTTTCGAATTTTCATAACAGATGTCGCGGTAATGTATCATAATACAATCTATTGCTCAATTGTTTATTATTTTAAAAGTTATTTACTGGATATTTTAGTGTTACCATTTGTTGAAGTTTGGTTCCTGACAATGTTAGCCAGGACTTCCTTTAGCTCCTTTAGCCTCTAGTCTGGTCTCAGGTGATGATGATATGTCGCAGAGCTTGTTTTTGACTGTACTTTACGAGACCGGCGAATTGACTACTGAGAATGTTGTCCCTTCGCAAGACTGCGATGTAGCAAGCTGTTTGAATAGAGGAAGGACGCCTCACTCGTTTTAGCTAACTGACTGACTGAATTTATTGAATCTTTCACTCCTTTTATATACATATGTGAGATGGTTGCGTGATGTGTTGGTGTGGCTGGTAGAAAGGCCGCTGATAAAATTATAATTAAAACTAATTTATTTAAAGCCAGAATGTAAAGAGAAAAGAAGTAACGGCCGTTGAATCAAGCCTTCTTGTTTACCGCGTGAGTGGCCAGAGTCTGGATGTTCGCGCATGCGTAGTCAGGTTGACGCTCGCGGTTGCCGAGGCCGTCCACTGCCCGTGTGTGTAGTGGAGCTTTGTCCCAATTTGCGCTCGCTGAAGCAAAGTGTGGTCGCAACATATATATATTTTACATAATTAAAAGAAATAAATAAAAATGTACATGATTATAGAACAATGCAGCCTAGCAAGTTATTTACATAACTAGGCGCAAACACCATTGTTGTATTTATGATTAATCATATTTTAATTAGAATTTTATTTAGTCCAATTTGGAAATCACTTTTCGTATGAAAAGCCATACACCCCCTTCTAAGCAGCAAATAATTTGTATTAAATATACCTTTTTTTTTTTCCAAACATTCTTTGGGTCAAAACCATTATTCTACATAAACATGATGTTATATATGTTATATAAAAATAATCTAATTCAAAATTATAATTTCTCGAATAAACTACTCTGTAAGTCGACCGCCAGATGTCGCGACTTTCCCTTTATAAATCCATTGTTGTTGTTTTCCGTTGGCCGGCTCAAATATTTTTGTACATATGTAAATAAGTATTTTCTTTTCTTCTTAACGCCTTCAATTAGGTAGTACTTTCTCAAATTCTGTATTTTATATTTCATAAGCTCAATTAAAGCAAATTATGTATTTTATATTTTATAAGCTTAATTAAAACAACATACAGTTAAACCTGTCTATAGCGCTCCCTCTTGGTACTCACCAAAATAGGGTGCTATAGAGAGGGGGTGCTATAGACAGGTCACTTTTAATGTAAATCGCATCGTACTACGTATTTAAAATCGGGCGCTATAGAGAGGAAGGTGCTATTTAGAGGGGGCGCTATAGACAGGTTTAACTGTATATATAATTAAATATCCTAATACTTTAACCCCATATAAGTGCGTTAAAATATGCAAATATAATTTTATAACACCACTAAAGAACTACAATACTTAGCCTATAAAATAAAAACATGAATTCTATAAATATAATTTAGCAAACGATCGATATCAAATTGCTCACAAAGCAGACGATTATTTTATTCATTATAAATGAATACAAAAAGAAATACATTTATAATAATATTATATTTTATAATATATATTTATTTTAAAAATAGTATACGTTTATTCAAAAATGCAATACAATAAGAAAATTAATAATATTTTTAAAATATTAAATAAATAATATGACATATTATATAACACACACGTATCTCACCAAATTTTCATATATTACCATATCATTGGGACAATAACTTAATAATATTTTAAGAAATGTTTAATTTAATTTCAGGCCAATTCTCAATTTGTCATTTTTACATTTGACTTGCGCTTAATTAAATTCATCTCATTTTTAACCCTCTAATTGTCTTGGGAAATATAAGATGCCATTTTATGTCCGTCTGATTAATTATTAAATATTTTCCGCCAAATATACAAAAGTTATTATTATTATTTTTTAAATGTTCTTATTTGTTCCCATTAATTTATTTCGTAATCCCCAACTTTCCACAGGGTTGTCAAACACTTTTCACCTTAATTAAACTTTTTCTTTCGTAGAAAGATAAAAAAATCGATAGACAATGTTGTCAGAAAGATTTTGATTAAATTATATTAGAGTCTGTCCAATTATTTAAAAAAATAGTTTTTATGTGATTTGTAAGTGATATTTAAAATTAAACTCTCAATTTTTCACATGGAAGAGAAAAATATTTGTAAAATTTTATTATTATTACAAAAATATGTTTGCTTATATATATATATATATATATATATATATATATATATATATATATATATATATATATATATATATATATATATATATTTAAAGAGACAAGGGTCGCCTCTCCCGTCAAAATAGACGTCTAAAATCAGACGCCAAATAAATTAATGGTTGATCTAACTTAGAATATAGATTTACAATTGTATGTAAAATGGACGTACCTGTATCTGTAAAGGAAAAAAAAACAATTTTCTTAACAGATAGAGGTATGCACCTTTTTATATAAACATATTTAATGGACCATCTTTTGACCCAGATTAGAATACAGAATCAAGTAGAGAAATGTATTAAACAGTGAAGGAAGATGGCAGTGAGTTAAAAGAAATACGAGCAGTGTCCGGAGAATAGATGTGGCAGGTGATAATGTATTGCATTTGTTTAGTGTCAGCTTGCTTGACGGATGGACTTCTGGGTTCCTCCCTTCCTTCACTCCTGATGGCACCGTGTAGATGGAAGGCCCACCGTGTAGATGGCACCGTGTAGATGGAAGGCCCACCGTTTAGATGGCATCGTGTAGATGGAAGGTCCGCCGTGTAGATGGCATCGTGTAGATGGAAGGTCCACCGTGTAAATGGCATCGTGTAGATGGAAGGCCCACCGTGTAAATGGCACCGTGTAGATGGAAGGTCCGCCGTGTAGATGGCATCGTGTAGATGGAAGATCCGCCGTGTAGATGGCAACGTGTATATGGCAGGTCCACCGTGTAGATGGCAACGTGTATATAAAAGGTCCATCGTGTAGATCGCCACGTGTATATGGAAGGTCCACCGCGTAGATGGCAGTTCCATCGTGTAGATGGCAACGTGTATATAGAAGGTCCATCGTGTAGATCGCCACGTGTATATGGAAGGTCCACCGTGTAGATGGCGTATCGATTCAACGTGTATAGTCATACATATCTACAGTACATAACACTACCCACTTTCTATGTTGGGATAGGTAATTCCCCGATAATAGTTTGAATCAAGCTCTGTACTCAGAGAGACACTTAACATAATGATTTTATCAACATCTTATCAATACAGGTAAAAGCGCACAGTCCGCACTAAGTAATTATAATGAGTAACCTATGATTCCGATTATATTAGTAGCTAGATATATGCTATGTATACATTGAATATATACATGGCGTCTCAGCTAACGCTGCAGAGTTGGTAGAGAATCGCCAGCAGGTCTCCAGAGACACCACGTATTTCCCTATAAACGAAGAAAACGTAGATCGCATGCTTCGCCTCTGAAGAGATAGCATGGTCCTCGAGACCTACCTACTCAGAGAGAGGGTAATACACAGTTCTTTATAAATATAAAAGATGAACACAATGTTTTGTTGGGTGAATCGCAATCAACACCTTCTTTTAAAATAAATATTTCCGTTATTAAAGGTGAAAACTAAATAATGAACATAAATTTCTATATAGACAGCCTTTATCTTAACAATGAATTTCTATATATAGTTAAACCTGTCTATAGCGCCCACTCTTGGAACTCATCAAAATAGGGTGTTATAGAGAGGGGGTGCTATAGACACGGCTTCACTTTTAATGTAAATCGCATCGTACTACGTATTTAAAATCGGGCGCTATAGAGAGGGAGGCGCTATTTAGAGGGGGCGCTATAGACAGGTTTAACTGTATATTAAAGTTAGCCTAATTGGAAAATTTACTTATCTATCTAACAATGATTTTTATATTTACCATTATTTACCACAGATTATTATAGTTAATTAATAAAAATTAATATTGGAATGATATATTACCAACATTTTATAATTTATGCACCTTATCCCAGTACGATATCACATTTGTACTATTTTTTTTTCACATTGTGTCGCAGTCTCACGCAATTCTGGCCTTAACTACCCGTTTCATGATTTTTCAAGATGCTTGAATGACCAGTTTTTTGGTCGTTGAGGTACAGCTTGCACCACGCTGATGAGGGCCAACAGCCCGAAACGTGCCCGTGGTTAGCTTTTCTTGATTAATCAAGAATGGGTATTTGGCCAATTCTGGAATAATTAAAAATCAACGAGAATAGTTTATATTTATTCCGATAGATGGCGCGAGCCATCAGCAACTTTCAGTTGCATGATAAGAAGATGCCTTTTTAATAATATTTTTTATAGTTGAAAATTAAAACACACTACGCTTATTCTGTTCACATTTGCAAGGCGAACCTTCGAGGCAGGTTTCCTTCAACGCGCCTATTACTAGCTGGCAAACCTATTTACATATGAGCGATGGACATAACATATTTTCTTTTTTATAACTCAACTGATGTTCTTTAAAAGATTATAGCAAAGTAGACTATACACCTATCCCCCGATTTACACGGTACTTGTTTTACACGTTTTCGCTTTTACACGGTTTTCCAAATAAGTTTTTTTTTATCGCACTATACTAAATGCTACTGTTATTGAACACATGTGCTATGTACACATCTCACGAGGAATCCCGAGCTTATGTGCTGACTTGCTGCACACGCACACTGTGTCTGTATTTCTAATTTTTTTAAATTTTTAATTTTCGATTTACACGTTTTTCTCGGGAACGTATCTACCGTGTAAATCGGGGAAAAGGTGTATTAATAAATATTGCATAAAGCCTTCACTGAAAACATTGCCTCTAAACCTGGGTATTCCTGCTTTATTTTGGTCACTTTTAGGATGTTCAGTTAGTTCATTTTTTACCAAGGTGGTCGCTTAGGGAGGTGACCTTACATCAGACAAAGTCGTTCATGAGAGGAATTACTATTTTATTTAGCATCTTAATTTATTGTTTTTCCAAAGCATTTCAAAAATAATTATTAACAAACTTTCACAGCTACAGAAGTAATCATCAAAAGGTGACGATAGGATTGCAAAGAACTCTTCCTAGTAAACTTATCGCCCGTTTCATTTCAGAAGTAATCATTTTTATCCCATCGAAGCAATGTGCGAATTTGTATATAACAAAGACACCTATGTAAAATTCAATAATTTTTGTATATTTATTTTAGATTTTCCTTTCTATTTGAAAAAACCAAACTTTCAGTTTTATTTTGTTTTTAGTCTTGTTTATTGAATTGTATATAAAATGAATTATATATAGGTTGATAAAATGTATTTAGCCGCAAGTATCCCAAGCTGGTATATCGCGTCTGAATGTGAAATAAAATAAAGATTATAAATTAATATCACTTTCTTTTCTCAACAAAGTGTGCATATATCACAATTTTCCTTAAAATACCTTAAATTTCCATACAAGTCTTATAAAAGAAAATTGAAGGGCTCAAATGACAGTAAATTCTGAGGGATATAACCATCTTGACTTCTAGGGCAGAGAGGGTGCGAGTAAATCATGCAGACGAACATGAAAATTGCACGTGGATGACGTCATCTGATGAATTATTCAAAGAGAGAGACAAGGATCTTCTGCCCTGGATAACCTTTCAAAATAAACGACCCGAAATCATTTGAATAAAAAGTGAATGCAGACGACCATCTCTAAGCCTAACGAACAGATAATGCTAGGCTTAACGTTTTACACTTATAAATAACATTCGCGTTAAAAACTTGCTATAATTTACCTTTTGATGATTATACTTGGAATACATTTAATTATTTATTCTTTTGTTTTTATTATTATTATATTTAAAATTCTCTATTGAAAGTTGGCCAATATTTTTGAGAAAAAAGAACATTTAGAAGAAAAAAGCGATTCCAAAAGAATTCTTCATACTGCCTAAACATTACAAATAATAATTGTTAAATAAATGATTTTTACATATTTCTAAATAAGGTGGATAAGATTAATATATAATGAGACTTTTAAAGAATAAATTTCATTATATACGCATTCCTATCTTTATATAACAATGACTTTAGTTAAATTACCTTTTCAGCAATAGCCGTTCACCTTTTGGAAAGCTTCTCTCTACTTTTTTATACCATAAATCTATGATTAAATGAATTTATTATTGATGTTTACCTGCAACACTGCATCTCTAACATTTTCTCTTTTTAAAGCAATACAACTCATCAATAACATAACATAAAAATAATTTAGAATAATTAATTTTAAGGCAATGTGTTTATATTTGCATAAATCATCAAATTTGATCTCTACAGACCTTACTGCAATGATATAATTTATTGAATGAGAGGATTTTAATCATTAGTAGTGAACCTTCTCAGGACACCGCTGAGAGAGTTGATCATTGATAAGCCAAGCCCTCTCATTCAATAACTTATATCATTGCAGTAAGGTCTGTAGAGATCAAATTTGATGATTTATGTAAATATAAACATATTGCCTGAAATATATATAAAGAATTCTTCCTGGATTGAAATTAGACGAAAAACATGGTGAAGGAAGACGAGTTTCTTTTATTGATGCATAGGTGCAAGCTTTCGGGTAAAAGCTCGCCTGTTGAAGGTTTTTTACCCGAAAGCTTGCACCTATGCATCAATAAAAGAAACTCGTCTTCTTTCACCATGTTTTTCGTCTAATATTACCTGAAAATTAATTATTACAAATTATCGATAGATAACAATTGAATTTATAAATATAGAAAAATAATTGCGAAAAAAACTAATTCAATTGAGAAATCACCTATCTCATTATAACAACATTCTAACAAATTACTTTATCTCTGAAGTGTCTCACTTTAATAAAGAACAGATTGATTAGCTTACAAATAAAAAGTAATTTACTTAACGTAATTCGATTTAACACGAACATAAGGTGAGAATCAATCACCGATGGATAAGAGACAAAGAGATTTTTTCAGAATTCTCCAGTGATTGTCCACAGACACCTCAGGAAGGTAATCGCCTTGAAGAATTGCCTTCTCCAACCCAATTTAGGGGATAGAACGAAGCTCTTCAATTTGATTATAAAATCGAATCACTGGACGCTGGTTGGTATAAACACATTAAAAGAAGGGGCAGATCTGTGGACACAAACACTTAGAACTGTTCGATATATTGGTACCTCCCCCCCTCGCTCTCCCCCTAAGCACGTTGTTCAGAATCAATGAAAGCTGCGTTTAAGGGGACGGTCATATTGATCGTAAGGGACACCCTGTCCCTGGTTGTTCTGCTTCTTTCTTCTGTTCTTTGTTCGTATTTTTTATCTGGTGTACTTGAATTATTGGGTACCTGGTTCGTTTTATAAATTGTTGTACCAATTATCCTTTGAATTGAACTTTAGTAATCTTTGTTCAGTTTTTTTTATGTTTCTAGTGTGTTTATAGAATGTTGGAGCACTGTATCCTTAGTTATTCTGATATGTTGTTTAATTTCACTTTTGGTGAAATTTAAATGTATTTTGTTCAATTTGGTTTATTGTTGACTTAGATGGTTTTGTTGACAAAGTGTTCTTTGTTTTATGTTTCACCTCTGCTTTTGTTGATGGCTTGGATATTCAAGACTTGTGTTTTTATCACACTCTTGTAGGGGCATGTATTATGTTCTTTTTCTGGTTCAAGGTGTCCCCATGGATTGATTGTATGTGTCTTTCTTTTTCTATTCCATATCCCTGTTGACCTTAAAATGTTTCTTTGGACTTTTTCCTTTGTTCTGTTCCAATTATTTTTATGGTAGACTGCTAGAATTGAAATATTTGTTCTGCCTATGGAGATTTTCTGGTTGAAAAATTAAAGTTGTCTTTTAGTTCCTAGCATTGCTTCTTTTGATGTTTCTTAAGGACCTAAGCAGGTATTTGGTGTTAAAATAACTCAACTGTTGAACTCAAAATAATTGAACTTTGATTTTATCCCTTTTTGTTCTGATTAGGTATTATTTTATTTGAAAATCAAAAACTATGCAGAAAAAACATGATTAATTATTTAAAACAATGAATCATTTATACTATGAAAAAATCAATCTTCCTTTTTGATAATTCATTATGAATATTAAAAGGATAAAAATTACTTTTAAAATTATTAATACGATAAAAATTAAATATATGTGTTTTTGATAACTATACTTTTCTTACAAATAAAATAAATCCACAAATTCGAAAAGAAAAATATATATTGGTAATTAACAAATACATAACATATTATATGTTTATTTATATATTATTTACATTTCATCTTATTATATACCTTTTAATCTACATATATTTATTATTATTTATTTCAAATATCATAAAAATAATAGAGAAAATTAAAAAGTTCGGCTGCCATTTAAAACTTTAACGACCAAAAGATAAAGTAATGAAAGGAAAACAATTCTTTTAATTTGATTTTTGCAATTAAAATAAGTCTTTGTGACAGGAGTGCAAACACATTTTGAAAGCTAAGGAGGGTTCTAGTCCCTATTTTCGAAAGGAGCTCAGCAAACAACCTAGAGAAAACATTAGTCGTAGAGGAAATTGTAGGTTTAATGGGAGAAATCCAGGGGTATAAAACATGGGCTTCTGAATGACTTCGAATTGGTCATTTTTCTTTCTTCTCGCCAAATTGATGTTATGGCACCCATTGATTTCTTCGTCTGGTAAAGTTTAGAGGTTGATTAGCAAATCTTAACTCGAAGGAAATTGACTCGGAACTCTCTTTTTTTTTTACTTTATTTTATAGCGTTTTTTTTTTTTGTCGTTTGTAAATCTTTTTGAGCCTTTTTTCTTTAATTAAAAACACTTCTTTTTTAATGAATAAACAGTTAAATGTAAGTAATATATTTTAAGGAGAATTTTAAACGACTTTTTGCTTCTAAATCTATTTGTGTTTATTTAGAATTTAGTGAACAAATCGTAAAATAACATAGTAATGTTCGTTTTCTTTTGATATATTTATTTTTATTTGGTGTGATAATCTCAAGCCTGAAAGATAGAAAAACATAAGGGAATTTCATTAAGAAAATATTTTATTTTAAAAACATAAACTTGGCAGTAAATGTTTATCTCAATTTCTTTATGAAAATAACTTGTAGGATATATTTTTCTTATTTTATATAGTTATATATAGAATACATTTTTATTTGAGAATTTTCTTAAAATAATACCATGAAAATGATTTATAAATATATAATTAAATACTCGAGAATATGTTTTATATTTAATTAAAAAGGCATATATTGGATCAAAATATCATTTATTTTACCAATATTTCAGTTGGCTGAACGCCAATCTTTATCAAGGTGTTATAACATTTTAATGTGTGTCAACAACAAACTCAGCGCCTGTTATAACATGTTATAACACCTTGATAAAGGTTGGCGTTCAGCCAACTGAAATATTGGTAAAATAAATGATATTTTGATCCAATATATGCCTTTTTAATTAAAGATTTATCTATGGATTGCTCTATTTTCAAAATGTTTTATATATTTTTTAAAATATATAATTTAAAATAAACATAAAATATAGAAAAATATAATATCAATTTTTAGTATATTTACTAACAGAAATTATTTATTTTAAGATATTTTCTATGCATATAATTTTTTAAATGTTAATTATGTACCATATGTACCACTGAAATTCTCTGGTATAATTATGTTGGATTTAAAAAACAACAAATTCAATAATATTTTGGCCTTCAAAATATGACCATAAAATATATTTGTTGTTATTTGGAAACATTGAGCTCATGAGATACAGAATGTATATAAAATATATATCGTTTGTGCAATAATATTTAAATGTTAACAAAAGAGTGATTTACAAAATATCGACTTCTTTGGTTTATCGTCTGAATAATAATAATAACAAGATAATAACATAAATATAATTTTTCATAGAACAAATAAACTTTATTAACATCCTATAACGCGATATTCTACATAAAAAATTTGGATATATATTAGAAAACTATGCAAAATTACAACATATTGTTTCACCAGGTTGCGGCTTGGAAGACTCTTCAACCTTGATTCTCTCCTGTGCCGGGTCTTGTATCTTACCAGAACGTGTTTCAGCCATCCTACAAATTTATATAAGGGAATAATGAGATAACTCTACTTTAAGTAGCCTCCAGAATCATTTATTTATTTCTCACATCAAAGAGAGCAGTGAAGTCACACAGTGTACCTAAATGCAAATGATGATTCTATAATACATATATTCTGTTTATAATACATATATTATGTTTAATAAAATAAATAAATATAAAATATAAATTTGAATTTAAAATATATGAAAATAATATTACAAATTAAAATAAAATAGGTGCATTAGCCATGATGCAACAATATTATCTATAAATATTATCACTTTTATGCAATATAAATTATCTTTATTATATTATACAAATAAATATAAAAGGAAAAGCCTTCTTGAGTATGAAAAATTATTTTTATATCAAAATAAATAAATAAATAATTTAAAGAAAGAATAGCAAAGATAATATTAAATGATTATATTTACTATTTGAAATAAGTGAAAACAAAAATAAATAATCCAAATGACTTCTCTCTCAAAAGATATTTTCAGGCAAAAAAATGAAATAAAGAAAAATACTTATATAAACATGCCATCTGCATGAAAAAGAAAAACCTATTGGATTTTTCATTAAACATGTCTTAGACTGGATATCTAATCTAAGGGGGTAGGCACCCTTTAATTCTCCCTACATGATTGATGAAGAACATATTAAAAAAGCAGTTGGTATAATCCATAAAAAAACATATAATTATTTTTAAATATAGATTTTAATCAAGGGTGAACACACATATGGGTAGGGTGAAATGAAATTTTCATGTTTGACGATAAAGGAAGAGGTATGGATCGATGAAATTGAGGGTTTGGAGCAAAATTTGAGATGGCTGAAAGGATCAGTTTCATTAAAGATTTTTGAGGGGGAAATGTTTAAAGGTTTTCAACCAACTTTATTACTGGAAAAATACTGGAGTCATATCTTCAAAGACTTATACAAATTTTCCTAATTCGGTTTGAAGAAAATTTGATCTCCGTTAGTTATTTCATCCATTCGTAAAATAATCTTTTTACCTCCTGATGTCTTAATTTTCGTAATTTTATATATGCTTGGTTGAATTATAGCTAGTGAATGAAGGTATTGGAAATATCATTAGGTTTGATTGGAAATGATTCTTTAATTATTAAAGAAAAAATATATTATATTTTAAAATTGAGATTTCCGTTGTATTTTAGAATTGTTGAGATTATGCTATGGTAATGCAGTCGTGGTTAAAATCTTGAAAGAATAATAATAATAATAATGGTTTTGATCAGCAATTGCTTTAATTGATCTAAGGAATATATTTAAAAAAACATAATTTGGTAAAAGTACTGCCTGGCTTAAGGCGTAAGAATAAAAAAAAAGAAAAACTTATTTACATAATGTACAAAAGCTTGAGCCGGCCATCGGAAAACAACAACACTGAGTTTTTATAGGGGAAGCGTGACCTCTGGCGATCGATTTAACAGTATTTGAATCTATGAAATATAATTTTAAATAATATAATATTCTAATATAACATATATATATCACAAAAAACACACATTCAATTTGTTATACTATATTTCATATTTAATTTATAAAAGAGATTTTTTATTTCTATATAATTTAGAATTCTCTTAACTATATATACGCGCGGTAATTAAAAAAAATCAAATTAATTCATTGAAACAACGCCATCTATTGGATGTTTTACCAACTAATAAAATTTCTTGAGATAGTCCAAATTTTGTTATAATATTTATTTCAAAGTCTTTTTAACCTGATGTTCCTGAAGAGTACATTTGTCACTAACTACTTGGATATTTCTATTTTTTTCAAATGAATTTTATATTTCTCATATCTTAGGGCAGTGTCGGGCAACCTTTTTCGAGTTGCGGCGCACTAAGCTTAATTTCTTTTTTTCGCGGCGCACCTGTGGTTCTCACTATAAATTTCCTCGTAGGTAATTAAAATACAACAATAAATACTAGTAAAAATTTAAACATATATATCACATTTTATTAATTTTTAATATTAAATTAACATAATCAATGCGAGCATTGCGATTGTTTTTGAGAGCATATCAAATCAATACGGGGATCTACTTGTGAAAGACAAACGCGCATCTCCTCATCTATCATTTGAAGTCTTTCGCGCTTCTTAGACTTCATTTCTGTGAGTGTTGAAAAACCTTGCTCACACAGGTAGGAACTTCCAAATGGCAACAATGATTCGATGGCCGCATTACTAAGTTTAGGAAATTTGGAGTTTAAGCACAACCAAAACTCAGATAGCTCCTTTTCAGTGAATAGTCTTTTGAAAACTAAATCGTTTTTTAAATCAATTAAGTTTTCTTGCATTTTTTCTTCCAGATGTTGAATTTCACAGTGCATAAATGGGTTAACTACCCATTTCATCTTTTCAACGTCCAAGTAAGGAAAATATTTATCAAAAGAAGCGGATAGTAATGTCAAAGTTTCTTCGACTTCTTTTTTGATAATAGATTTTGATGGATTCCCTTGAACCATCGGAAAAGATGCAAAGTTTTCTTTAGCAATGTTTAAATTCCATAAACTGAGTTTTTCCTTAAACGCTTTCAACTTGGTGGAGATAGTGATAATGTTCTCCTGAGCACCTTGCAAATTTAAATTAAGGCTGTTTAATTTGTCGAAAATATCACCCAAAAATGAAACTCGTAACCACCAAACATCACTCATCATGAAAGGAAAATTAATCTCTTCGTTATCAATGAATGCCATTATTTCATTTTTCATTGAAATAAATCGATTCAAAACTTTGCCTTTCGACAACCATCTGACTTCAGTATGAAGCAATAATTTTTTATAATCGGAATCCATTGCTTCACAAAATGTTGAAAAAATTCTCGATCGAAGAGCATTTGATTTGATGTAATTGACTACTTTGACAACTTCATCTAGAGTTGTGACAAGGAAGGGAGGAACCGACTTTGACACTAACATTTCTCTATGAATCATACAGTGAACAAATTTGATATTTGGATTTTTTTTATGACATGTGCTTTTAATCCCTTTCTTGAACCTTTCATAGCTGGAGCTCCATCCGTACAGACGCTAACCCAATTTTCCCATCTCAAGTTATACTTCATAACATTTTCATCAACTAATTCAAAAATGTCCGCACCAGTCGTTCTTTGTTTTAATTCTTTACAAAAGAAGTAGTTATTCACAATTTTTCCTGTATCGACGAACCTCAAAAATGCCAGCAATTGAGCTTTATTACTAATATCTGTGGTTTCATCAAGCTGTATAGCCCATTTTGTTGATGAATCATTAAAAGATTGTTTTATTTTCAACTTAATATCTTCTGACATATCTTCAATTCTTCTCGCAATAGTTTTTGATGATAGTGGAATTTTCGTAACCTTCTCCATAGCATCATTCGTTAACATACATCCAGCCACAATTTTTAAGCAGGTAAGATAATTTCCTCTGCTTCCGCGTGAGCTTTCTTCTTTCGAGCGATGAGTTGAGCTATCATGTAACTAGCTGTTTGAGCTTCATCTGAGGTGGTCATAAATTTCTTGAATTTTTTTGATTGCTTTTGAAAACTTGATCGTATATTTTCAAAGTAGCTTATTGGATTGTTCATCTGCTCCCGATGATTTGTCTCAATATGTCGAAGTAGTTTACTTGGCACCATTGTTTCGTTGCTGAGGGTTTTTTGGCAAATTAAGCAAAACGGCAGTGATGGATCATTAACAGATGGTATAAATCCATATTTGAGATAATCTTCAACGTATTTCCTCTTATTTCCAGTTGATTTTACTATTTTCTTATCTTCTTTATTTTCGTTTTGATTTTGTTTATCACTGGCACCTTCTCTAATTAGAAATCTCTCCATCTAGTTTTGAGAGAATTTAGAAAAAAAAAAAAACACAAATATAATAATAAAATGTTTAAATAAAGTTACCTTGAGTTAAAAGTGAGTGAGAATTTCGTAACAAAAATATTTTTTTCCTTTTTTAACCAACAGATTTTACGGTGTACAAAACTTATTGTGTGAATGTGTGTGTGTTTTACAACATGCAAAAAAAAATGAAGAATTACTACAGCAATACTTTGACGAAAACTCCGAATAAATTTTTTAAATAAATTTATAATTTTTTTTGTTTTCTTCTTTTTTTTAAGCTTTGTAGCTTTGAGTCTCTATTAATAAACAGCTGTGACAAAGATTGTAAATGACGGTTAAGTTTGGTCATATTATTTTAAAAATTAGGTATTTTCCCGCAGTATGTATTCAACTTTATTAAATAAAGTTGTTTTCGCGGATTGTTTTTTTTTTAACTTATGATTTTAAATAGGTACGTACCTATTTGCATTTTTATTTTTTAATAATGGCACGTGCCAGTTATGTACGTCAAGATTATGTACATACGTTATATGAAATATAAAATTATGCAAACTGTTGTAATTATAATACCAAAATAAGTTTTATATAAAATGAAATTTGCTTTTTTTTTAATTTCATTTTTTATATGAAAAATTTTGAAAAAATTATTAAAATTGAATAAAAATTATAAAAATATTTTTTGAAACATTATTTTTAAATTTAACCAAAAGTTCTAAATACCTACAAAAATGTTCGCGGCACACCTAGAATTCTTCGCGGCACACCAGTGTGCCACGGCACACCGGTTGCCCGACACTGTCTTAGGGGAATAAATTATTGATTCAATTTTGTAGTTGTTCCTATATAAAATGAAAGATTCACTCTGTGGGAAAGTATATATCATTGTATTCATTAAAAACAACATCTCTATTTAAATTATATCATACATATACAGTTAAATCTGTCTATATCGCCCCCTCTAAATAGCGCCTCCCTTTCTATAGCGCCTGATTTTAAATACGTGATACGATGCGATTTACATTAAAAGTGACCTGTCTGTTTGGGCGGCTGCAGGCGTGTTGCAATATATTTATAATTCAAGAATTAATTACTAAATCACATTAAATTTAGATAGTAATTTTATTATCGTTTTTATACGAAAACAAGCGTGTTCTTCGTCTACAACAATAACATGAGAATTAATGATGATAATATTTTTTAGAATTAAACTGTTGTGTTTTATTTTGGTATTTACAATTATTGATTTAAAATAATAAGAAATAAAATTATATGAAATAAAATAATATGATTTAAAATTATAAGAAATAAAATGATATGATTCCCTACATGTCTATAGCACCCCCTCTCTATAGCACCCTATTTTGGCGAGTCCCAAGAGGGGGCGCTATAGACAGGTTTAACTGTAATCATTTTAATAATTTGAAAAATATTTAATAACATTTAAATAAATAACAATCAATTCGTATTTGTGGTTGCACAAGATTTTTGATACATAAGAACGTATAGAGTTTCTGTACAATTCCAAGATAGAAAGTTGTAAAAAGAAAGGTCGGTAAGAAAAGATTTGAACTTCGATGTACCAAGGGTGAAAATATTCAATTGGATGCAGACAGAAATAGCTCCAGAGAGAAATAACCTCTCCCTCCAATTACCTACTTCCTTGAAACTCTTTTACAAAAAGAAATGGCTGAAATTTCACAGAATAAATTTATCTAAAATAATTTATTTTACTATCAAATTATTCCAGTAATGAGAGTAATTTAATATTAATTTGTGTGCAGTATGATATAATAAAATAATTAGAAATATATATGTGTGCGTGTTAAAGAATAATTATATATCTTGATAAAATATTTATTATAAGGTTTTAAATTTCACAGATATATATATTTAACGATACATATATTTTTTGAATTAAGAAAGAAGGCCTTTTTTCCACCTGATTCAAGTTCAATTTCACTTTTATGCTATTTTACCTACATTATGAGCAAATCATGTTCAAATTGATGCAATTTAGAAATTTTTTTTTCATCAAAATAGATTTTGTTTACACATTTCTATCCTATAAATATTTATATATATATTAGAAACTATTTTAGACGCGTAAGATTCTTTTTGAAATTAAACAATAAATTAATGGGAGGGCCTGACTCATCAGTGGTGAACTCTCCCAGCGGTTTCGCCAGTGTAATCTACCATACCGCTGTTATATTGCATTTTTGGAACTTCCTTTTATAGTGATACTGATGCTAGACTCTTGGAATGGGTATTTTAGATGAACTATGTACATAAGATTTGAGGACAGCAGAATTACATATACAGTGTACTCCGCTTATAACGAAGTCGCATTATCCATGACAATCACTTTGTTATATCCGAAGTTTGTTATATCCGCAGTTGGAAAAAAAAAATGTTTTGTACCAATAATTTTATTTACTATTCAACTCAAAAGAGCAACACAAAGATCAATAACAACCTCATCAGGTGTTTTTGGAGAAGTAGTTTGTGATTTTCTTTTGACATTTAGAAGTCAGTAACAAGTGCTGAACACTCTTTTCGATGTTGTCCAAGTCTGACAGATGCCTATGAAGAGACTTGGACTCATCCTGACATTGAAGAAACAATCGCAGAGTTTGAATGCTCTCCAAGACCTCTTTTGGATGCGGAATGTGGACAATTGGGTCTACTTCTTCATCAACTTGGTCCGTTTCTTCTTCTTCTTTTGCTTGAAGAATGCTCTCGACAATTTCTACATCGGATAACATGGCATTTGTAACGACGTCATTGTCGTGTAAAAAAAAATACTTATAATATGTTTGCATATTTTAAAATTGTATATTATTAACTTATTTGTTGTGTATCATTAAATTTGTGTCATTCACACGTTGTAATTTGATATATATTATGCATAATATATTAGTCAATTATAATGGTAAATGAGAAAACTTCGTTATAAACGGATAAAATAAAAATTTATACATGCAAATCACTTCGTTATAAGCGAAAATTCTTTATATCCGACTTCGCAATATCCAGAGTTCTTTTAATGGTTTAAGCCCTTCTTTTCTTTCGTGCAGACAATTTCATTCGCTATATGCGGAATTTCGCTATAACCGACTTTGTTATAAGCGGAGTACACTGTAATTATAAATATACAATGGTGCTAGTGCAGCGCAATATATATAGATATATATAAATATTGGCACAATTTACATCTTAAAGCTGCATTTTTCAAACTATCCATTTGTATAGTAAGTTCTAGTTTGAAGGTTTGAGTATGCTTCACACATCATTTATCCTCTAGGTCCTTTTTGTACTTTGTTAATTAATAAATTTCTGTTTTCTTTAAAGTTTTTCTTCTATATTGTAACATAGTGAAAAAGACAAATATATAGATCGTCATAATTTCAACTTGGTATTTGAATATTATGTTTTTATCTATGAGCTTATAGAAAAATATTTATTAAATATAAAAAACATGGTAAACATGGTATGTATCTATGATTGTTAAATATTATTATTTAGTTTTCTTTGCAAATAATTTGGTATTGAAAGAAAATAATTTTGTGTGTGATTTTTATGGCATTGATAAATACTCAAATTAAAACGCTTAAACATTTATAAAATTACTAAATATTTTGGTATATATATTTTGCTACCACTCATTGATATTATAGAAAATATTTCGAATTTTTATTCTTTTATTTTTAGGAGAGCTAACGCGCTTCTGCGATAATAAAATATTTGACCAAAGTATTGAGAGTCAGATTTCTATTATAATCTTCAAGAAAAAAATAATTTTTACAGAAATTTGATTTATTTATTTCTTTATTTCGACTTAGAGCCCTAAGTCCCCCTAGGGACACTTGCACTTTAAACATAAACAAAATTTTTAAAGAAGAGAAAGAAAGATATTTTAAATATGTACAGAATTAGTATGCAAGTTAGTTAGAAGAAAAGATAAAAATACCAACACAATTGATATATGTACAAAGGGTTGGTAAGCAAATTTAGTTAAATGAAATCAAATTGTAAAGTATTGTGTTTATTCGATAAAAGCAATTTACAGATTAAAAAAAGTTTTAAGGAATATTTTATAATGAAAATATGCTAGATATTAGAGAAATCAGAAATTTGATGAAAACAAATATTATGGCTACAATTTGATCCTTCTGATTGGTATTCCTAAGGCTGGCCACCTATGTGAGAAAATGAGAGGACATGATGTGCAGCGACAGCTGTTTCAAGGCTGGAATTTGGGAGATGTAAATAATTCAAGAGCCAACCCCCATATTGGAATCTTCTGCTGGACCAGTATTGATTTATTCGATCCTGTCGTCTGATATGAGAAAATTGAGGAACCTAAATAAATTATGGCACTCACTCTGATTTTTTTTTCTTTTTGACAAAAAACACAATACTTCAGCTCTTTCACCTTAAGATTTTCTTTCTTTAACCTCTCAGTATAATATAGAATAATCATAGAATTTTTTTGGTTTATGAGTCTTTTGGTATTCAATAATATTTTGATTGAAATTTGGATAACCTTTCTATTATAAAAAAAATCGAGTAAAATTTATAATTACATTACATTTTGATTTTCTTACTTTAACCCCAGAATGATATAGAATAATCATTGAATTATTTTGGTTTGAATAGTCTTTTGGTATTCAATAATATTTTGATTGGAATTCGGATGACCTTTTTATTATAAAAATTGAGTAATTTCTAATACAATTACATTTTGATTTCACGGAGTAATACCATATATAGAAAAAATTTTTAAATGAAGAGTATTTTGTTTGATTTTTATATATAAAATTAAGATTTATTTTACTCAAGATTACTAGGATAATGCAATAGAGAGATTATAAAAATGTTTATTTGAAACAGCGTTTTTCTAAAAGATGTATTGATGGATTAATAATAATATGATTTAACCTTAGATATTTGCATATTATTTTAAAATGTTGGAGATTTACGATAGCAGATATGATATTTGCTAAACATTTTTCAAGATATATTATTAATAACCAAATATATATAAATATACATAATAAATATAATATATACAGTAAAAGAAAATAAAACTGCACAATCTCTTTCTTGGTTTATTTATTTATTATCAAATAAGACGCTATATCTCCACAAGGGATGCTGCGTCAAGAAACAACACTAAACTTAGATACTATGTTACATAAACAATTGAATAATTACAAGGTTTGAGTAGAGTTTAAAGAAGAAAGGAAAGGACATTAAAATCATGCTTGAATTTACAACCAACTAATGAAATAAACACAAATGAAAGTACCTAGTTTGGCAATTACGGTTTTTCAAAACGGTCTTGATCATAAACTTTCCATATATTATTCAAAATTCAAGATTTTACAGATTGTAACACACGCACAAATTTCAACAAGAATTTTGAAGAGAAATATATATTCAGAAACCTAACACCTATTTTTATCTTTTCATCTAACTAACTTCATACTAATTCTGTACATATTTAAAATATCTTTCTTTTCTTTCAAAATTTTTGTTTATCTTTAAAGTGCAAGTGTCCCTGGGGGGACAAAGCGCTCTAAGTCGAAATAAAGAATTTACAACACCTATGTTTATATGAAAAGGGCGTATCTAGATCAGGGAAAGATC